>CM077651.1:10157518-10347518 GCA_039707465.1 Rhabdophis nuchalis | reverse complement strand
GGATGGCTTGGTGGGTGTGGCATGGCTTGGTGGCTCTGGGATGGCTTGGTGGGTGTGGCATGGCTTGGTGGGTGCGGCATGGCTTGGTGGGTCTGGGATGGCTTGGTGGGTCTGGGATGGTTGGTGGGTCTGGGATGGCTTGGTGGGTCTGGGATGGCTTGGTGGGTCTGGGATGGCTTGGTGGGCATGGCAGGGGAAGGATACTGTTAAATCTCCATTCCCTCCCCATTCCAGGAGAAGGTTATTGCAAAATCCCAATTCCCTCCCGATCAGCTGGGACTCAGCAGGCAGGGAATAGATAGGGGTGGGGCCAGCCAGAGGTGGCATTTACCGGTTCTATGACCTAATCAAAATTTCCACTACCAGTTCTCCAGAACTGGTCAGAGCCTGCTGAATACCACCTCTGGTTATACATTTTTTTCTAACTCCACATTTTTAAGCCAGCTGACATTAATAATGATGTTCTGTGCTGATACATGGCTCAAATCCTTCAGTTTTGAAATTATGACATTTTGACTTAAAAAATCATACACCAATCATCCATTAAATTATGTTCTGTTTTAAAGGGGGAAAAACTGAAGGAAAGTTAAATATAAAATATCAATATTAAAAATTGCAAGTTGGTTTTAAGAAAACAATACGGTTTTTTTTTCCCATAAGGAATTTTCACGGAACAAAAACCATCAAATGATGTGACAGGGTGTCTGGCCTGACATAAGAATGGTAAAACCCTCTTATTAAAATTAAGGAAACAACACTCATAATAAAAGTATTCATATTATTCTTTTTTTTTTTCCTACTCCTTCCCATCATCATATATACGAGTACGAATTTAATGCTGCCGGTGTTTCATTCATGAATGAAGAGAGGAGAAGGAATCTGAGGTTGACAGAAACAAAAATTTAAATATTTAGAAAGTCTTTTAATGTGGGCAATAAAACAACACTGTACATCAGATGAGTTCATGATTCAATGGTGCATGAATTTATGAATGACTGGAAACTGAGTAAGAGAAAATAATGAGATGTGGCAGAATGTGGTGGAGCTCTCTATCATCTTTATCTCCATCTCCTTCTTCACCTCTATCTCATATATCTCCATTTCTACCTCCACCTTCACCTCCACCTCAACTTCCAAGTCCAACTCAATCTTCATCTCATCTCCAACCGTCTTAGAAAGAACATCTTAGTATATGAGTAGATTACTTCATAGAGGATGTGTAGCCACAAATTTAAAAAAGATGAAGGTAAAGATTCCCTTTGCACATATGTGCTAGTTGTTCCCGACTCTAGGGAGCAGTGCTCATCTCTGTTTCAAAGCCAAAGAGCCAATGCTGTCCAAAGATGTCTCTGTGGTCATGTGGTCAGCATGACTAAACACCAAAGGTGCATGGAACGCAGTTACCTTCTCATCAAAGGTGGTTCCTATTTTTCTACTTGCACTTTTACGTGCTTTCGAATTGCTAGATTGGTAGAAGCTGAGACAAGTAATTGGAGCTCACTCCATTACGCGGCGCTAGGGATTCAAACCCCCAAACTGCTGACCTTCCTGATTGACAAGCTCAGCATCTTAGCCACTGAGCCACTGCGTCCCTTTTTAAATTAAAAAGAAAAAAGAAACTCATAAACTCAGTGAAAAAAATAAAACATTATTACACATAGAGTTGGCACAACAAGCTCATTCAGTCACTTGAAAAACAAACCAAAATACAAAGGAAACACCAATGGAAAAGAACTAACCAGCTTAACCTGGTTGAACACTGTCTGTCTATAAAAGGGAAACACCAATATCATTATAACTAATACCATTATAACATGCATTTTCAAATGTGTGAAATATAAGCCTGCACGATGAGATAAGCAGTAAATAAATGTAACAACTGAATGAGTAAGATATAAATAGATACGTGTTGGTTAAGTTAAATGACCTTCAGATGAGGTAAGTAACAATAGTGACTGAAACCCTTATATTTATTAAATATATTCTTAACAAAGGAAAAAGGGGGGCTGCAGTGTACAAATAAAACAGAGAACAAACTATATTTTTATCTGGATGTACCGTATTTTTCAGACTATTAGACACACTTCTCCCCTACAAAAAAAAGTCGGTGGAAATGCCTGTGCATCTTATATACTAAATGTTGCTGAACCCCTGCACATCTGCTGGCCCCCACCCTTCAGCCTCCGCCTTCTAGCAAGTTGCCTCCTTGCAGCAAACAGCAAACAGCCTGGTCAGCTTCAGCACAGCCTGATTTAGCATGAACAGCTGATTGGTGGTTGGATTGGCCTCTGAAATACCACCTATCAGCTGTTCCAAGCTGTGGGGATTGCCACCGCCCATTGGTGCCATCACCACTGCCACCTATCACTGCCTCCACACACCCTATTTTAAGCCTCCACACATCCTGTTTTCAGCCTCCACATGCCCCATTTTTGGCCTCCGCTCATCCCATATTTGGCCCGTTCCAGGTGGCAGGGATAGGCAGTGGCAGCAATGGGTGGCGCCAGCACCTATGGGTGGCAGTTATCCCTGCAGCCTGGAACACTTGATAGGAGGTCTTCCAGGAGGCCAATCCAACCGCCAATCAGCTGTTTGTGCTAAATCAGGCTGTGCTGAAGCTGACCAAGCTGTTTGCTGTTTGCTGCAAAGAGGCAAATTGTTGGGAGGCAGGGGCAGATTTTTTTGGGTTATTTTCCTCCCCCAAAACCAGGTGCATCTTATACTTCGGAGCATCTTATAATCCAAAAAATGTGGTAACTATTCCTGAATATCACTGAGAATTGATGTTGCATGCCTGTCATATCCCATCCTTTGGAACAACAACAATAACAATAATAAAAGCTGGCTCAATGGCAATAGAATGTTTACAGAATTGGGAAGAATAAAATGGAGGGTTTGGAATTCAAACCTTGAAGGCTTGTGCAACAGTTTTCTTTTTAACCATCTTTATCAAAAGCTTATCTATCTATAAACTGAGCCATACACAAGGGAGCAGAAAACAGCATTTGGAAGATCTAAGCACATGTTTTTGCTAGATTCATCTTTTTAATGCACCCTTTTGTACACCAAAATATATGAAAATAATTTAAAACAGAGCATGAAATTTAAGCAAAAAAGGTGACCTCCTTCCTTCGTTTTCTTTCTTTATTTCATTTTCCTTCCTTCCTTCTTTCCTTCCTTCCTTCTGCCTTCCTTTCTTTCCTTTCCATCCTTCCTTCCTTCCTTCCTTCCTTCCTTCCTTCCTTCCTTCCTTCCTTCCTTTCTTTCTTTCTTTCTTTCTTTCTTTCTTTCTTTCTTTCTTTCTTTCTTGCCTTTCTTCTTCCCTCCCTCCCTCCTCCTTCCTTTTGCCTTCCTCTTTCTTTCTTTCTTTCTTTCTTTCTTTCTTTTTCTTTCTACCTTCCTTCCTTTCTTTCTTTCTTTCTTTTTCTTCCTTCCTTCCTTCCTTCCTTCCTTTCTTTCTTTCTTTCTTTCTTTCTTTCTTTCTTTCTTTCTTTCTTGCCTTTCTTCTTCCCTCCCTCCCTCCTTCCTTCCTTTTGCCTTCCTCTTTCTTTCTTTCTTTCTTTCTTTCTTTCTTTCTTTCTTTCTTTTTCTTTCTACCTTCCTTCCTTCTTTTCTTTCTTTCTTTTTCTTTCTTCCTTCCTTCCTTCCTTCCTTCTTTTCTTTCTTTCTTTTTCTTCCTTCCTTCCTTCCTTCTTTTATTTCTTTCTTTCTTTCTTTCTTTCTTTCTTTTTTTCTTTCTTTCTTGCCTTTCTTCTTCCCTCCCTCCCTCCTTCCTTCCTTTTGCCTTCCTCTTTCTTTCTTTCTTTCTTTCTTTCTTTCTTTCTTTTTTTCTTTCTTTCTTTCTTTTTCTTTCAAAACATTCTTTCCACCAGTTAAGGTGCAAATGGATTAAAGCCTGCAGTGCTTAAATGGAACATTAACATTCCCTGTGATGCTTCCCATTTCAAGAGTGTTAACAAAGGAGAACTTTCTCTCACTTGTCAGGGGAAGCCAAAATCCAGAAGAACTCAGAGAAATCCCCTCTGATAGAGAGGGAGACGTTGACTTTGTCCTGACCTTCTCTCCAGATGCCTAGTGAGTAAACAGCAATGGCTGAAGATGAATTTTCTACTCAGGCAGAAGCATCAGAGAAGCTGCCCATTCATCATCTAAATGAAATATATTCCAGGACCATGGACAGCGACCAGATGCTGCCCTGCTTTGCCACGTTTCGCGGCTGCATTAACCGCAAGCGAGAAAGACTCCACATGATAGCTCTCTTTGCTAACTGTTTCTGTGGGCTGTGATCAATTTTCATCTGGCTCCAATGCCATGCTAGGGTGAGACCCACCAACGTCCCCTGGAGGATAAAACATGTTTCAGACGTCATGGCCCGGGAATGAAGCTGCAAAGCTCCTTCGGGTTGTCCTTGGGGTTCGAAATGGTTACATGGAGAGAATGTTGCCTTTCCAGAGATAGAGATATGACCCAGGAAGGAAGTTCAATTTCCCCCCATCAGCTTTTACCCACCTAAAAATCTAGGGCTGAAATCTATCATCTGATTTCCTAAACTGTTCTTTTAACCCTGACATGGGCTTCTTGTTTTCTGATACATTCTGAATAGCATTGAAGTTTATTTCAATGGGAATGAGGGGTTGGCAAGGATTTTGACTTCCTTCCCTCCTTCCTTCCTTCCTTCCTTCCTTCCTTCCTTCCTTCCTTCCTTCCTCCTTCCTTCCTTCCTTCCTTCCTTCCTTCCTTCCTTCCTTCTTTCTTTCTTCCTTTCTTTCTTTCCCTTTCTTTCTTCCTCCCTCCCTCCGTCCATCTTCCTTCCTTCGTTCTATTCATCCTCCCTCCCTCCTCCTTCCTCCTTCCCTCCCTTCCATCCACACATACTTCCTTGCTTCCATCCTCCCTCCCTCCATCTTTCTTCCTCCCTGCTTTTTTTCCTCCCACCCTCCCTCCCTCCCTCCCTCTTCCTTCCTTCCTTCCTCCCTTCCTTTCTCGATCCCTTCCTCCCTCCATCTTCCTCTCTCCCCATTTCTCATGTGATAATATTTTTTGACTGCATACTTCCTGATCTCGCAAATTGCAGTTACAAAAACATTATTTTCCCTATTTGCCTGTCTCTGTTCAGTCACTTATTTTGTCCATCTCCCTCTCTGAAGCATCATAAATCAGCAAATCTATTTTTCTGTATTGTTGGATGAATGCATCTTTTGAATAATGAAGTGCTTTTGTAGGCTTTGGTACTTTGACTTGAGCACTCTCCTGCTAATGCTTAACAAAACACCAGCATTGCTTATTCTTTTGATTTCTTGATTTTTTTTAACTCTTTTGAAACAGAGGAATAAAGTATCTGCCAACCCCCCTTCCTCTCCAACACACATACAGAAATGGGACAATTAATTGAATTTCTGTTCAGAGTTTCCTGTAACTGAAGTGTTTTGCCACAATTTACTTTATTCCTACAATTATCATCATTAACTTTTCAGCAGCCATTGCATGCATATATATTTGTTTTCGTAGATTTTCACGGGTATAGGTATGCTGGCATAGCCGGCTTCGGGGATTTTCCTGTGTATAAGGCATAGAAATGTTATTGCAATGTTTTGACAAGATCTCATTTGTCATCATCAGGCAGGCTTCTGCCTGTGACTGTGACTGCGGAGGCATCGCCCCTCTTTAAATCTTGGTGGGGGGTGGTGGAGTGCTGACTATTGTTGTGAGTGGGTTGATTGGCTGTGCAGCTGCATCCTGACTGGTAGATTGATGCTGATTGGTCTCATTTGTATGTTTCTCCTTGTTTTGAATTTCAACGGCTTGGGTGGAGGGTGGGGCTCGTCTGCTGGTCAATGCTGGCTTCCAGATATCTGGTAGGCGGGAGGTATCATCATGTTTGTTCATGCTGCTAGATTGTTTCTCTATTTAAATGGCTTCTCTGATTATTCTCCTGTTGAGCTGTTCCGCCTTGGAGATCATTTTAGTTCCTTGAAAGTCAACGTCATGTCCTGTAGTTTTGAAATGTTGATAGAGAGATGAGGTATTAAGATGATATTTAAAGCATTTTTATGTTCAGCAATGCGTGCACTAATCCTTCTGTTGGTTTGTCCTATGTAAGTGGCAGGGCAGCTTTTACATGGACAAGATCCAGCTAGAAAACCAAGGAGTCTACAAAATTCCATGTAAAAGCTGTCCTTCCACTTACATAGGACAAACCAACAGAAGGATTAGTGCACGTATTGCTGAACATAAAAATGCTTTAAAAAATCATCTTAATACCTCATCTCTCTATCAACATTTCAGCTATCCGGTAACCCTGATACATCAGCCTCATATGCTGGAAAGCACCGGTTCAAATATATATATATATATATATGCTTTTGTAGATTTTCACGGGTGTAGGTATGCTGGTGTTGCCATCCTCGGGTGTTTTCCCGTGTATATAGCATGGAATTTGCATATATATGTAGGTTTTGGTTTCTTTGGGTCTTTTCCCGTGTAAAATTAAAAGTGTTTTGGCAACGTTTCGACGGGATCACAGCCGTCATCATCAGGCTGGTGCCTTTGGTTTCTTGTGAGTAAACTGTGATCAAAGTGGCAGTTTTTCTATAAGTAGAGGGGGGGTTGGAATGCTGGCTCTGCTGCTTTAAACGAATTGGTTGGCTGATTTGTAACATCCTGATTGATAGATGGAGTTGATGTTTGTTGAGGATGATTGGTGATGGTGTCCTGTGTTGTTCTGGGTCTGCTGTCAGTTTTTGTGGCTGGGACTCGTTTAATGGCCAGAGCTAGTTTACAGATGTCTGGCAGGCGGAAGGCATCATCACATTTATTCATGTTGTGGGGGTGTTTCTCTATTTCAATAGCTTCCATAATTATTCTCTTGTTGAAGTGTTCAGTTTTGGAGAGTAATTTGGTTTTTTCAAAATCAATTTCATGTCCTGTTGCTTTAAGGTGTTGGAAAAGGGAGGAAGTATTTTCTTGTTTTCTGCCCAGCCACATACATTGGACAAATTAATAGGAGAATTAATGCACGCATTGCAGAACACAAGAATGCTGTCAAAAAACAAGAAAATACTTCCTCCCTTTTCCAACACCTTAAAGCAACGGATCATTAAAGGATCATTAGGGTTGGAAGGTGGAGAGGAAAAGGCACTTGGTTTATTCACCATTCATGATGCAACTGTTCAAAGTATTTTAGAAGTAAGAGACCTGGGTTCAAATCTCCAAGTAGCCATGAAGCTTGTTCATTGTCAAGCCCAATAGACACTCCCAAAGTTGAGATGTCTCCCAAAGATGCTCTTTTCAAGAGGCAACAGGACTTTCTGGTTTTTCTTTGAAGATGTTTTGCTTCTCGTTCTAGAAGCTTCTTCACCTCTGACTGGATGGTGGGGAATGGAAAGATTTATACTCCTTGCAGACTGCTGGTCATTTGGATTCTTGTAGAGAATTCCTGAGGCCATCTGGAGGTTTATTTGTGTTGTCAGATTCACCTGAGTGGTGCAAATGGGTGTGGAGCCTTCTTGGAACTGTTGACAGGACCGTGTTGTAGACTGGGGATAGATGATATCTTATCCCTCCCCCTCTGTTGAGAGAGGGTTGTTCAGTTTTCACCTAGATGACCTCTGTGACCCCTCTTCCAAATCAGCGGTCCTCTCTGTATAAAATATGGACTTTGCTGTCTTCAAAAGAGTGACCTTTGTCTTTTAAATGCAGATGGACTGCTGAATCTGATGGGTGTGTTCTCCTAAGTTGCGCCATTTGTTTATGAAGTGGCTGTTTTGTTTCCCCAGTGTATAGATCTGCACATGGATCATTGCACTGTGCTGCATGTACCATGTTACTCAGTTTGTGTCTGGGTGTTTTATCCTTAGGGGAGACAAGGTTCTGTCTTAGTGTATTCTTGAGTTTGAAGTGTGCACATATGTTTTGTTGGCTTAAGATCCTCCTGATGTGAAGATCCCAGAAGAAGACCTAATCAATTTACACCTGAATTTTTTCGATAGTCCTGTAATGTATGGAATGACAACATTGCTTCATTTATTGTTCTCTTCATTGTCAACCATGACATGATGCCTGAGAATTTTCACAGACACTCACAACTAACTTGTTGTGAATTAGAAAAGGAGATGATGTCATGTGAACAGCTTACTGACTCTCTCTGTTTTGAATATCTTTAATTAGTGGTATCCCTAGATAACATCATTTCTGTGGCCTAGAATCAGCTCAGCAGAGACTAAAATCTAGGAAAAGCTTTCTTAGGTCGATGGAAGACTTTGAAGAATTTGAAAGCAGAGTGGACCAGTGGAAAGCTGCAAAGGACTAACACTGGATGGAACCAACAGAAAAGCTGGTACTTGGGTCAGACGAAAGCTGGGAAGTATGGAGGTCACTGAATAGACTGCACATGGGTACAACAAGATCCAGAAACACTCTGAACAAATGTGGCTATCCGGTGGCTTCTGCTCCTTGCAATTGTGGTGATGTGTAAACAACCATACATATGTACACCTGAGTTTTGTGTCCTGATCAGTGTATACTTGAGGACATCATGGCAGTTTGACAAAATGCAATTAATGTTGCTAGTTTCTGGGTGAGATCTGTTTCATTTGCACATATTATAACTTTGTATTTTATATTTTAAATGTTATGTCATATAGCTGTGATGGCGAACCTATGGCACGCGTGCCACAGGTGGCATGCAGAGGCTCTCTGCGGCATGCAAGCCCCCAGCTGAGCTCCACTAAGCATGCACATGCCTCCCGTCTACCACCTGATTTTTGAGTCTCTGCAAAACACTACACAAGCCATAAACTATATACATTCAACAGGAACAGGAAGTGCATCACAGGAGCAGATAGAGATACATCCTAGAGAGGCAGGAAATGCATCACTGAAGAATGGAGATGAATGCTAGAGAGGAATAAAGCTTCATACAAGGGCGACATAACACCTGTGATAGTGTACGCATGCATGGGGGAAGCACAGAGGGGTAGCATGTCCCTCACCCCTCTTTTTTAGTCCCAAGAGGCTTCAGGGAGGCCTGCTAGGCCCAAAACAGGGTGCAGGGGCATTGTGTGCACATACATAGGAGGCCAGGGTGTGGGGGATCATGCATGCATTGTATTATGGGTGTGGGCACGCACATGTGTGCTGTTGTGCATGCGTGCACAATTTTGGCAGACAAGGACAAAAAGATTAGCCATTACTGTCATATAAAGTAAAAGTTCCCCTCACACATACATGCTAGTCGTTCCTGACACTAAGGGGTGGTGCTTATCTCCATTTCAAAGCCGAAGAGCCAGCGCTGTCCGAAGACGTCTCCGTGGTCATGTGGCCGGCATGACTAAACGTCAAAGGCTCACGGAACGCTGTTACCTTCCCACCAAAGTTGGCTCCTATTTTTTCTACCTGCACTTCTTACGTGCTTTCGAACTGCTAGGTTGGCAGAAGCTGGGACAAGTAGTGGGAGCTCACTCCGTTATGCCGCGCTGGGGATTCGAACCGCCAAACTGCCGACCTTTCTGATCGACAAGCTCAGCGTCTTAGCCACGGAGCCACTGCGTTCCCCTAGCCACCGCTTCCCTCTCACTGTCATATAGCATGCCTCATGTTAACGGCGATGCTTCTGACAGGAATAAACAGAGGCATCTCTGACTTCCTTACTTCCCTGAGTGAGAGAACAATAGTCGGCCCTTTCCAAAGAGGGTGGCTGGCCCTCCCAGAGCCCCTTTGAATAAAGTCTGTAGAGAAGCAAGCTAATAGCGTTCCTGGGGTTAGGCCTTGCGACCATTGGGTGGCTGCCTCAGCTCCCTTCTTGAGAAGCGCACAGCTTGTTGTCTCGGGCGCACCATTTATTTCATTCCTTTTCTTTCTTCTTAATTCAATTTGTGCCTTGCCTTTCGGCTCCAGCAGAGCACTCAAAGCCATTAACAGCATCTGAAAATATAAACAGAACATCAGAACTGAAAAGGACAAATTAAAAGGCATAATAAGGCACCGATGCCACCTCTGACCTGTCTGCCCGAGAATTTCAGTGGATTTTATTTTTAAAAAGAGAAGGAAGTAGAAGAAGAACAAAGTTTACGATAGTCAGAATATTTATTCACTATTCACTGTTCACTGTTATTTGTTCTTTATTCTTTATTGCCACCTAGTTGCAAATGGTGACTCAAGGCGGCTTACAAGAATATAAAAACCTCATATAATTTTTTTTTAAACGAATAAAAGAAAGAATCATATAATAAATGAATAATAAAATATAATAAAATAACCCCCATCTTAGCGGCAACACATCACACGAGCCATTTAATCCACCCCGCTCTGGGTTCCCCAGGCCCGCTGGCAGAACCAGGTCTTCAGAGCCTTCCGGAAGTGTATTAGAGAGGGGGGCTGTTCTTATGTCTTGGGGGAATGATGTTCCAGAGAGAGGGAACCACCACAGAGAAGGCCCTTCTTCTAGGTCCCACAAGGGGTATCTAATTGTCTCCTCCAAACTCCACTCCCCTTTCGTTCCTGTTCTATTTCCTCTGGGAGGGACCATTCATCATCCATCTGTGGCCTTAGTCCCAAGTTGACCCCTGTTCTTCAGCTGTTCCCTTGGTCTCCCAACTTTGCACACTGGGAACAGGCTCCAGCTGTTCATCTGCTTCACTGATGTCTGATTCTGAAGGCAGCTGATAACTGTTGGATAGTCCTGGCCCCCTCTCTGCCTCTGACACAGAGCCCTCATCAGAGCCTTCCCCAGACTCCAGGACTGGCCCAAATGTCCCCCACCCCCAACCTCCTCATGGTCTGATTCTGCTGCGAGCTGCACTGGCCACTGGCGGGCCATAACAGAGGCCCATGTGAAGCCCTGAAATTCTACATACTGAATACATTCACTAAGATGGGGCTTCATTTGTTTCATGATTCCTGGCTATAATATTTGACAATATCATTCGGGTCGTGTGGGCAAATGCAGGCAGATTTGACAGCATACCTGGATAATGCAGTTCAGGAAAGATGTAGCTCTGGAATCTTTATTGTGCAATATTCTATTCAGTGGAAACACAGAGGTGAAAGTTTGGCTCATGATGATGGGGGTTATAGTCTAATATTGGTTGGGCATTAGGCTGAGTGGAAGCTGTGTCACAGATATATGCATCTGCATGCTTAAATCATTTGATCCTGGTAATGAATGTAACACCAAATTAAAATTGGGCTACAAACCCAAGAAGAAATGGGTGGAAACTAAACAAGGAGAGAAGCAACCTAGAACTAAGGAGAAATTTAGGAGCCAAGGTGCCACAGGGGTTAGAGTGCAGTACAGCAGGCTATTTCTGCTGACTGCTACCTGCAGTTCAGCAGTTCAAATCTCACCAGCTCAAGGTTGACTCAGCCTTCCATCCTTCCGAGGTGGGTAAAGATTGTTGGGGGCAATATTCTGACTGTAAACCATTTAGAGAGGGCTGTAAAAGCACTATGTATGAAGAGGTATATAAATCTAAGTGTTAGTGCTAGAAATTTCCTGACAGTGAGAACAATTAATCAGTGGAACAATTTGCATCCAGAAGTTGTAAGTGCTCCAACACTGGAAGTTTTTAAAGAAGAGATTGGACGACAATTTGTCTGAAATGCTTTAGGGTTTTCTGCCTAAGCAGGGGGTTGGCCTAGAAGACCTCTAAGGTCCCTTCCCACTCTGTCATTCTATTCTAATCCTACTGATTTCCATGAACCTCCTCAGATAGGACTAAATTTGGATTTCATTTTTAAGTCAGACAGATCCACATTTCCATGGCAATACGGCATACTAAATATTTTACGGTCTTTCTTCCCTTTTTTCCAAATTTATGTTAGCTTCTTCCTTGACTTTCATGTGACAGTTACCATTTTCCTGATAATAAATTCATGACTTTCTCTCGCAATCTTCGTTTTCTCCCAATGAGCCTGATGAGTCCTTTATCTGTCTTTGCAGACAGTCATCTTTTCATATCAGCCACAAATATGAATTATAATCTCATCACCTACAATGACAGATGGCTGCAGGGAAGAGCTATCTATCTACAGCCAGTGGAGATCCATCGTATTTATACATGTAGCCGGGTATGAGTTTTTTAAAAAAAAAATGGAAAAAAAACCCCTAGACATAAGGTGTGAATTACACAGTTCTGCAGGACGAAAGAGGTGGAGGGGACAGGTTGTCTTGATAACCGAGATGAGGGACAACTCATTTCAGAAAAGCCTTTGGAACCTAGTGTCTACAATTTGACTAATTATTCATACAGGCAACATAAGACAAGTCAGTATGCTTGACCTCAGCCCTTGGATTAGATTCTAATTAGTTTTTAATCAAAGCACAGCCGAAAGGCGACCTTACCTTTCGGCTGCCTAACACATTTCTAAGGGTAGGGGGGGGGAAAAAAGCTTAATCAGGGAACTTCCAAGGAGAAAACGGCCCTGCTAATTCTGACAGTAAAGCTACTGTATGTACATCGAAAGAAAAGCCCTATTCCCTTCTGTCACTGAGTGCTAGTAACAACTTTTTAAGCACTCCATGGCAAGGGACCTAGGTACTTGCAAGACCGCCTCTTGCCAAATACCCCCCTTCGACCAGTCCGCTCCCACAGAGAGGGCCTCCTCAGGGTGCCATCAGCCAGTCAATGTCGGCTGGTGACCCCTAGGGGGAGAGCCTTCTCTGTGGCAGCTCCTGCCCTCTGGAATGACCTGCCCCCTGACCTCCGCACAGCTACGGACCTGCACCTGTTCCGCCGAGCCCTGAAGTTCCATCTTTTTCGTACGGCCGGCCTGGTGTAGCTTTTAATCTGGTTTTATTGGGGTTTTTATTGTGCATTTTAGAGCAGGCTTAGTATTTAATTTATTTGTAGCATAGGTATTTATATTGATGTTTTTATTATTGTTTTTTATCATTGCCTGTTCACCGCCCTGAGTCCCGTAAGGGAGAAAGGGCGGTATACAAATTCGAATACAATTACAATTACAATGTTACCTTGTTGGGTCACTAGAGGTCTTCAAAAATCAACCGAGCTCTGCAGAACTGGTAGCAAAATTTTTAAGTAGTTCGGAGAACCGGCAAATAGGCTGGTCCCCACTTATTTTCCGGTTCTCGCCTCGCAGCCCCCCCCCCAGCTAATCTTCTTTTGCTGCCCTGAAAAAGGAGAATGGAGCTGGAAAGCCAGTTAGTGGGGTGGGGAGGGAATGGGGATTTTGCAGGAACCTTCCACTCCCACACCCACAAAGCCAGTAGTAAAAAAGTTCTGAATCCCACAACTGATACACGCGATGTCAAAACCATGGCAATTACATAGCGCCCTTCCAGTCACTGGTCAGAACTACCAGGTCATCTGAACCAATCCGTACCAGTAGCAGCCCACCTCTGCTTTCATGTCCTCCTAAGGATAGGAGAAATGACTCCTCTGAACTGCAGAGGTCAGCCTAGAGTCTTGCGAGAGTTGTCAATCTTACAACGATGTCAATCATCTCCTCAATATGGAGCGTGTGATATTTTTATTTCATTTGCCGAATCTCTCTTCACAGGGGATCTGGCATTTGGGCGTTCATGTTGACAGTCCCTGACTTTTACATATCAGCACATTCTGTATATATGCGCCTCACGGTATGGATTAGCTTTATGTCATAATCTGAATACTCTCGGCTGGCAGCAGTGCTGGTTTAGCCGGACTTTGGAACGACAATTGCAATTTTTTCCCCTTTCTTTCTCGAAAGATATTCTAGCAAGCAAAGGAGTGAATAAATGTCAACGTTTATTGAACTAATATCTCCTTATTTCACTTTCATATAAAGTGGCATTTGAAAGAAACACACACACACACACCCACACACACACACACACCCAAAGAAAGTAGAAACCAGGAGCCTTTAAAGTGACAGCCTATTCACAGTAAGCACGGAGGCTTACTTTTTCTTTTTTGAGTGAATATTGCATACTTACCTGATTCACTGAGGGTCAAATGGTGCAGTGTGTTAATTATATGGTGTGCAGCCTCTCTTCTTTTGAAGTTTTATTCTACCGCAATTGTGCTTTGCGAGTCTGACCCAGATTCTAATAAAAATAAATAGGGATGGACCAATTAAACTTACCTCCCTTTAAATCCTTCCCCAGAAAATCTTGCTTTCCCTTCATTTCAATTAAAGAGATAAAAAGAGCCTCCGCTGTTGCCAATGGAGGCTTTTTACTCTTCGTCTAGTGAAGGAAATAGTAGGGTAGAAAAACAGTTAAGAGGGATAAGAAAAGGATCGGTGTGCTAAATAGGTTAGATTTAAACCAATATGTACTTAGCCCTCTGACCCTAAACGAAGAGGACATTTTATAACAAGGAAAACTCTGGAATTGGAAGATATTTTTTCAGAGCCATAATGGCACAGTGCTTAGAAAGCAGTATTGCAGGCTAACTCTGCTGATTGCCTGCAGTTCAATCCTGACTTTAAGGTTGACTCAGCCTTCCATCCTTCCGAGGTTGGTAAAATGAGGACCCAGATTGTTGGGTGTAATATGGTGACTCTGTAAACCACATAGAGAGGGCTGTAAAGTCCTGTAAAGTGGTGTATAAGTCTAAGTGCTATTGCTATTACTATTTTTCTTTATTTTTCTGCACCAACTTACTGAGGATCTATTTATGAATGGACAAGAGCAACAGGAGAATGCAAATGAAGTGTATTTAGGAGAGCAAAATGAAGATCCTGGACCTAGGATTGTTGCTGTTCCCTTAACTTCACCCTGGTGGCATGATTGAAGTATACCCAATTGTGGAGAATATGGATCAAGCGGGGAAGAAGAAGCTATTTTTCCTTACTTCAAATACTAGAACCATAGATCATCCAATGCACTTGGCTCCTGGAAGAATCAGGACAGTTACAAAGAAATATTCTTTTACACTACACTTAAACTTTGGAATTCCCTGCCATGAGGTGGGTCACAGGATGGCTATCTGTTTAACTGGCTTCAAAAATAGTTGGGTCAAATCGAGATCACTTCCGGTTTTCATGGGTGACGGACGTGTTTGATACACGTCTGTCACTTGCTGTCTTGGTGCCCCCCCCCGGGGGGGCACAGGGGTTTTTGGAGGAACCCCCTGCCATACGGGCAGCTCGCTGGAGACCCCCAACCAGGCGGCGGTCGGTGGTGCGTCTTTCCAGCCTCGCCCTAGGAGTCAGGAAGCAGAAAGGGGGAGCTTTGCCCTTTCGCCGATGGACTCCGGAATCAACGGAAGGATTTGAAAGCTGGCTGGAGTGCCGGGGATGGAGGACTGTACCAAATCTCCTGGCTTGAATTTGAGGGGCAAACAAGTACTGTGAGTTTTACATTCAATCAATTTTAAACGGAGAATGGAGGGGGGAGTTTATCCGTTTTAACCCCCCCTCGCAACAAGGCGGTGATCGAACAAATTCTCCCCAGGAATGGGGAGAAAAAGAGGATTAAACTATCATCTGAAATAACTGCAGTTAAAAAAAAATGTATCTACAAGATCACGGTTGCAACATAATAACAGAGCCTTTTTGCAACAAGAAATGAAACTTTTACTTTCCTTCCTGTGAGGAGGCAGGGAAAATGGCTCCTCTTTGTTCTCTGCCGGAAAACGTTCTCTTTGTCCACAAACTATTCCTTCAGTGCTTAAGATCGTAAGGCACCAAATCTTCACTTTAACTTCTCCTCGAGAAGCCTTTAGTATCTCTCCCAATACGTGGCCACTTGGACTTTGACAATATAATTATTTCTTCTTGGTTCCTTATAACACCCAGAGTGAACTTTTATTCGAGCTGTTTCCGATATCTTGGACTTCATCGGCTGGCCTGCTCTTCCGATGCCATTTCTTTTACAAGAACTTACAATCACGACAATGGCTTCTAAAAACCCACCCACTGGAAAGTCCTTTTCCGCTCCATCTTCAACCCGCTCCAGCCCAAGACTGCAACAGCCCAAGATCACAGCAATGTTGCAAAAAGAAGCGACTGGCGAGAGCGCTCAGGAGCTGTCAACAAACGAGATGCTCCAGGATATAATGAAAAATGTACAGGAAATGCAAAAAGATCTGATAAGCCTAAAAATAGAACTGTTGGAAGCAGAAAGAAGTACAACAGATAATAAACAAAAAATTGTGGCGTTAGAGGGAGGAACAGCTGAGATGAAGGAAGAGATAAAGGAAATTCGGAAAGAAAGTACAGAAATGGGAGGTTATATGTCTAAGATAGAGTTTGAAAGAATGTCTTTTTTTCTCAGGTTCCAGAACGTACCAGAGATAGAAGGAGAAGATCTTAAAGATTTGATGAGTACAATTTTAGCAGATTATATTAAGAGAAGTAAAGAACACCTCTGGTGGGATATGGACCTGGTTTATAGAATTAACTCAGCATATGCTAGAATAAATGATGTACCAAGAGAGGTTCATATTAAATTTCTAAGAAGGTCCACAAGGGATGAGATATTGAGGGCACAGGGTGGAGGCCCATTGAAATATCAAGAAAAAGAAATTACCATTTTGAAGCAAATTCCAAAAAAAATTAGAGAGATAGGAAGGAAATATTCCTTCTTGTCCCAAAAATTATACAAAAAAGGAGTTTGGTTCAAATGGTTACTACCTGAAGGAATGTTGGTCTTCTGGGAGGGAGGTAGAATTAGAGTTAAAACAATAGGAGAGGCGGAGGCCTTTCTCCAAAAGCACTCTTCACTCCTAGGAGATGAAGAAGAGGGAACGGGAGGGGCCATGGCTCCGCCCATTGGCGGGAAGGAAGAAGAAGAATCAATAGCAAAAAGACTCAGGTCTCAAAAATGATTTTGTTTGAGTTTATTACTGTGATTTTTGAAAAGGGATGGTAAGGAAAAAAAGATTGAATGTATGAGTTATGCAAGGTAAATATATATATACTTGCCCTTTGCTTTTTTGTAAAACAAATTGTATTTGTATGAAGTTTTGGCTGGGACCACCACCCTGACATGGAAGCCACTAAAATGTTATTACATACCCTATAACCCTTTTTCCCATGCATATTGTAAAAACCAATAAAATTGTTTTTCAAAGAAAAATAGTTGGGTCAAATCATAGAAAACCTATCAATCAAGGACTTTTATCCACAATGGCAGTGGGTCTGCCTCTGAAGACCATCTTCTGGAAGACTAGAAGGCTTCCTGAAGAGTTGATGGCCACTGTAAGATCAATGGTGAGATTCAGCCGGTTCGCACTGGTTCACACGAACCAGTTGTTAAATTACCCATTCCCCCTTATCAAATTTGATCCTGGGTGCTACTCTGCAATGGAGAAACAGGCAATGGAGTGGCTGGCATGGGGGTAGGAGGAGAACACTTTACTTCCTCCTTCCCTCATGCCAGCCATTCCATTGTCCGTTTCTCCATTGCAGCACAGTGCAGCACCTAGGATCCACTTTGATAGCAGGGAGGGGGAGTAATAATTAGCCTGGCCAAACTAACCCTGAAGTCTCCCCTACATTGGGCCCAGCCTTGATCATGCTGCCAACTTAATTCCTTGTCCCTCTTACTTCTGCACACAAACTTCATGCAGGTCCATTGGGAGAGGGGAATCCCTCCCTCCATATCCACCCAATTCCTCACCTTCCCATGCAGGCTCTTGGAAGCACCAACTCCTTGACTGTGGTAACCTCCCCTCCTTCCTCAGAAACCTCACTTCTTAAAGGAGCCATGTCTAAAAGGCTGAAACAGCTGTGAGACCAATGTGTAGACTTGGAAACAGCTTTTTGCAAAGGAAATTTAACAACCAGTTCACCCAAGGTCAGGTTGGCCCTCACTGGAGGCTTGTCCCACATGTATGGCACAGCTGAACGATGGGGATGGGCCAAGCCTCCCATGACAGTCAACCTGACCCTGGGCCAACTGGTTGTTACATTATTTGAATCCAATCACTGCATAAGAACAAATACATGAACTAGATAGACCAGAAGTGTTACCCAGCAGGCAGGGCACTACTTATGCCCTTATGAAGGGGTGCACAAAGCCAGGCATTAGAAAGCAGGGTGTATCTTCATTGGGATCGCCTTCCACAACTTAAGGACCCAGAAAATACTGTGATATTTCCTGAAATAGTGTGATATGGAAAAGTCATACCTCAACAGCAAAAGGAGACATCTGTACCCCCCAACTTAAAATTGCACTTATAATAAACAGTCTTCCTTGAGCTATGGCCTTATACTAATTGGGAAACTTTTATTATTATTCAAAATGGCCCTATTCATGCCAAGCATTTTCAAAGAATATTGCAAAGAATCAGCTCTTAAAAGCTAGCAAGACACACCCAAACCTCAACAGCTGCAATGCTGAAGGTTGGGAGAGGGATATGCAGAGTGCTAGAAAGGGTTATGAATGGTTACCAGGCTGGAAGGAATGCTAAATAAGCATCCTTCATTGCACATTACTTCTTTAACAAGCAACATCTGCTGTTGTTCCTTTATGAGTCACAACTGTTACATTCATTTTGCTCCCCCTAATCATGTCATTTTTGAGAAAACCACTTAAAGATCCTTCCCAAAATTGAAGAGGTAAATTGCACCTTTTTTTTTTCTCATACATTGCACTTCACTGCTATCATATGCTCTTTCCTCAAGAAAGCAAAGAGGGGGAATCCTGCAATTATTTATTCCACAAATCATTAAGTTGCAGGAGCTAGGAGAGAAAGGTCAGTCTCCCGCCTCCTTCTTTTATCTTAACTGTATCAATTTCTCCAGTGATGTCCATTTGAAGTAATTCAACTAATATCTTCTCATTGCATCATATTATTTTTTTCAGGTTTACAAAAATGCTAGGCTGTGTATATACCTATTCTCCAAAGGACCTGAAGAAGCAATGGATGAAAACTAATCAAGGAGGGAAGCAACCTAGAACTAAGGAGAAATTTCCCAACAGCTGGAACAATCATCCAGTGGGACAGCTTGACTTCAGAAGTTGTGGGTGCTCCAACACTGGACGTTTTTAAGAAAAGATTGGACAACCATTAGTATGAAATGGTATAGGGGCTCCTGGTTGAGCAGGTGTTGAACTAGAAGACCTTCAAGATCCCTTCCAACTCTATTATTCTGCTCTACTCTGCTCTGCTCTGCTCCATTATTTAAAAAAATATCTAAACCATTGAAACCAGGGGTGGGTTCCTGCCAGTTCTAAGCTCTTCTATAGAAGAGGTTCCACAAATCTACAGTGCCGTTTAGAACTGGTTCCAGCTCTCTCCCCTCGCCCATCTGCACATCATCAAGATGAAGAGCGAGAGGAGGAATTCTGGGAGTTGAAGTCCACAAGTCTTAAAGCTGTCAAGTTTGAACACCCCTGGTGGGTTTTTTGTTCTAAAGGGTTAGAGGTGCAAGGGTCTTGTAACTTGACAGCTTTAAGACTTGCATGCTTCAAATGCCAGAATTTCTGAGCCCACATTTTGGTTGCTAAGTAATAGCATTATTAAGTGAGTTTCACCACATTTTACAAGTTGGCCATGCCCACCCAGTCACATGACTGCCAAGCCACTCCCACTCGGTCACATGGCTGGCAAGCCACTCCCACAAAGCAGGCCACACTTACAGAAGAGGTTCTAAAAATTGTTGAAACCTACCACTGATTGAAACAATGTATTGATTTCATATACCTAACAAGCAGAGATACTATTCTGCCAGTTTGGACCAGTTTACCCAAACCAGTAGCAGAAATCACGGGTGGCCTCGCCCACCTGCCCTGGTTCTATGGCTTCCCATTTAGGTCCCTTTTTTAAGCCAAAAGTGCCTGCAGCACTTGTGAGCGAAGCAGGCGTGTCCACATTCACATTTGTGACCCCGTAGGGAAATGAATACCACCCTGCTTACAACTGAAACAAAATCACATTGCTTATTTTTCTTCCAAAGCACAACCTACTAAAATCAAAGTTGAGATACAATTATCTGCTTTACTGGCTTATTGTTAGGCCAGCTAAATTGATTCACCTTAAGCCTAAATGCTATCATCATCTCCTATTTTGCTTCTTAATGATCTTCCCGGAGAAGAATTCTATATAATTTTAGAATTGGAAAACTTGCCAATTGTTCCCTCGGTTTTAGTGAGGTCTCCCTAAATGATTTGGCCTAATTTTGCTTTGTTAAGGTTATTTTTTTTCCAACTTGTACTCTTCTCCCCACACCTGCCCTTCTCTTCTTGGCAGTTGAAGAAATGAGATGTACAAATGTCATTTCTGTCAAAAGTTTCCATTCAGTACAAGGGTAATGATGAAAGCTTAGTGCTGGATTTATGGTTAATCAGGAAGCAGCTCTTTTTCCTTCTCATGCAGAGACTTAGAGAGGTGGAAAAAAACATTTAATATCAAGCCCTTTCCCACTGTACATTCAAAATATTTGAAATGTTCTGTGGGTATTAGAACTTGATCGGCGGGAAAAGAAATATGGAAGTCTTGGGATAAGCTCCCACAATATCTTTTCAGAGACTATTAATGTTAAGATTCAGTCTTGCTAGGAAACCAAATGAATTAACGACTTCTCTTGTCTGTAAGGGGAGAAGTGCTTCTCCAGTTCAATTTGAAAACTGTCTCTAAGAAAATGTTATATATTTCCATCCTGAGACTGGCTTTCCCAGCTAGCCCACAGTCAGCTTTGTTTGTTTGTTTCAAAATTTGATCTGTGTTTCCGCCCTGTTTATTTTTCATTGTTAAATGGGGCTTCCATTGCATGTCTCCTTGCTTGCTTGCTTTCTCGTTTTTTTCACTTCTAGGATGCCTACTCTGAACCAAAAATCTTCATCTGATTAATTAATATTGCTTTTGAGCAACACAAACCTAATTATGAGTTGAAACCAGTGGTTGGTTGCAGACGGTACGACCGGGAGCCTGCCCCGTGGGGTACCGTTCCGGTACAGTGCTCCCGAGGGCCCACCCACCCACCCGAGCTCCTTCATCGGTGTTTTAAAACTTTCAGCTCTTTCGGCTTGTGGAAGCATCACTGGCAGCTATAATGCATGCAGACACCATGCATGTACCAGTTGGAATGGGATACGGAACCCACCACTGGTTGAAACCCTCAGATTCTTCCCCCTCCCTCTCCATTCTGCGTTTCAAAATTGTAATTCAGGGTCAAATTGTGAGAGTCTTTGAGCTCTCTGCCAAGCTCAGAGATCACCAAGGATTTGTTCTGACCTAGGCTTCCCAAGATCATCAAGCAGAGTCCTCATCCCAATAAAACACCTTTTGTTTATTTATTTATTTATTTTATTCAATTTATATCCCGCCCTTCTCCAAAAGGACCCAGGTTAAAGTGAATTCCTCTCCAGCAAAGTCCCAGCCAACAGTCTTTCATGAGATTTCACAACTACAGGCCTTTATCAGGCTTGGAAAGCTGCCAGGCCGATATCTTCCAAACGCCACGCTGTAAGCAGACAATACTTGGCAAGAAGTCAGGAACAGATCTTCACCCTAAGGAATTGAAACTAATGGTCTCCCCTCCCCCTTCGCTCCTCTTTATTCCCTATGTGAAGGGCCATTCACTGTCCACCTGTGGCTTTAATAATAATAATCTTTATTGTCATTGTAATAAAATTACAATGAAATTGGTTTACTCCCAAGTAGGCCCTTGTTCCTTAACTGTTCCTTTCTCCTGGCAACTCTACACATGCACACATCGGGAACAGGTTCCAGCTGTTCTTTTGCCCCACTGATATCCAACTCCGAAGGCAGCTGATAACTGTCGGATGGCCCTGACCCCATCTTTGCCTCAGATGCAGAGCCTTCATCCCCAGTCTCCAGGACGGGCCCATATTCCTCCCCAACCTCCTCACTGAATCAGTCACCACCTCCGCTGGCTGGCCACAAAAGTATTCCAGAGAAGAGAAAATTACACAGGTCCAAAGTGATTTGGGCACATTTTTTTTTTAAAAAGGAGGACGACCTGTCAATTCCATACAGGATTATGAACCTAGGTTTCTAATACAGCTCATAATAATCTAGTTGACAATGCCCTCACCCAGGTCCTCCTCAGATGTCACGTTTCAAAGTCACAAATCTTCCATTAAAACTTCATTTTTCCTACTAAGAGGACCCTTTTCCTCAAGTAAATTTCTGAAAAACAGCCTATTACATTTCTGAAAATACACTGTAGGAGTTTAGAGAGAGAGAGAAAAAAATTGTCACATATAATATCATAGAAATAGATTGTCTTTGTTCGCCAACTCATAATTTATATTTCTACTAGTTGGAAAGCATAAGTAAGACAAAGATGTTGAGCTCAAGAGGCAAGCAGTGCTGGAAAAGGGAAGTTGTCAGGTAAAATAATAAATGAATTTTTGTACAATGCTACTAATAATACCCTTTGTCTAATATATAATTTAGGTTTTCTTTTCCTTTTTTCCCCAGACTGCCTAATTATTTTACACTCAATGCAAATATTGTTAAGGAAAAAAAATGAAAAAATAAAAACTTTGTGGCATAAAAGTCCAGCATCTGACAAATTTTGGTCTTTAAGAGTTGCCTTCCTCTACTGTTTGCCAAGCGGGATATTATAGTGGCACTTTTCACTATAAGTTTTTTTATTTATTCGATTTGTTAACCACACCGATCTCCGTCGAGACGGACTCTGGGCGGTGCACAGGACATTAAAATATACAATAAATAACAATATACAAAAGTTAAAAAGAAATTAAATAGAAAACCTGTGCTAAAATCCCATTAAAAAACCTATCTAACTTGGCTGAAGCTCTATTGTTCTAAAATGCAAGTTCTACGCCAGTCCAGCTTGCTGGAAAAGAAGTGTCTTAAGTGAGCGGCGGAAGAGGGGAAGGTCGGTGATGGTGCGGAGTTCGGGGGGGAGGTCGTTCCAGAGGGCGGGCCCCGCCACAGAGAAGGCCCTGTTCCTGGGCGTCGCCAGCCGGCATTGACCGGCAGTCGGCGCCCTAAGAAGGCCCTCTCTGTGGGAGCGAATCGGTCGGTGGGAGGTATGTGGCAGGAGGCGGTCCCGCAAGTAACTAGGCCCCGAGCCATAAGTGTTTAGTACAGAGAGTCCTCGATTTACAACAATTTATTTAGTGACCATTCAAAGTTACAACAGCACTGAGAAATGACTTATGAGCGTTGTTCACACTTATGACCATCGTGGCATCACTATGGTCACATGATTAATTAATTTACTGTGAATTAATAAATAAATTAATAAATTTCCTGTGAATTCTGCTCATTCACATCCAGCAAAGTCTTTCAAGGGAGGATTTACAGTCACAGACCTTATCTGGCTTGGATAACTGCAGGCCGATATCTGCAAAACTTGGCCAGGAGTCTCAGAGAGTCACGAAACAATTAAGCAAACTAATTGTCTACTGCAAACTCCACTCTCTTTTTACTCCTCTTTTATTTCCTATGGGAAGGGCCGTTCATCTTCTACCTATGGCCTTACTCCCAAGTCGACTCCTGTTCTTTAACTGTTCCCTTCATCTGGCAGCTCTGCGCATGTGCACACTGGGGACGGGCTCCAGCTTTTCATCTGCCTCACTGATGTCTGGCTCTGAAGGCAGCTGATAACTGACATACAGCCCTGGCCCCCTCTCTGCCTCTAACACAGAGCCCTCATCAGAGCCTTCCCCAGATTCCAGGACTGGCCCAGGTTCCTCTCCACTCCGCTGGCCACTGGCAGGCCACAACAAGATTTGTCCACATAGTCACCACCTGAAATCAAGATTGGCATGAAGGGCCCCAAACAAGCAGACTGGAATTCATTTTTTTCATAGTAGCTGGTTCTTGATGACCTCAATATTTTAACCAAGAATGGGTAATATTTTTGGGTAATGCCAGCTGCATTAATTAATCTTTGCAGAGTTAACTTGAAAGATTCTTTGAAGATTTCTTGTTTAGATAGTAGAGTTTGTTTGTCATAGGCATCTGAAGAGGATTGTTCTATCATCTTTATTTAACACACAATGTGTTTTGATGTGATATTTTAAGCCTTGTGTTAGTCAGTCTTTACACATTTTTTTTTCCTTTAGCTTTCCTTCTTCTTTTTTACTTCCTCAGGTTCTGTCAGCAAGTGCCGTATCTTGAAATTATAATTTCCTAATGGAAAAAAAACAGACAGAGATAGATTTCAGCTCGCTTAACAACAACAATAACATTATTAAAACTCGGCTGCATATTGTTATTATGAATTACATGAACCAGCACATGCACAAAACTCCAGGCAAATCTAATTATATGCCCACCTACAAAAGATAAAGGAACACACTGCTCAATGAATTATGTATAACTGTTATTCCTTTTAAACAAAACAAGTCAAAAACATCTACGGTTATACGATTTAATTCCATCCAATACGAATTTGGTTCCAGAAATAGCACATAGCCAGCTAACTGCGCCTTGCTGAAAAGAAGTGAATCAATGGCAGATTATCATTAATGGCTTTACCAGCAGTAGTAATAATGATGATAATAACATGACAGGCACCTGCAACGTAACGCTCCAGATTTAACCATTCTTGATAAGAAAAAAGACCCAAAAAAAGTCTAGATAGTGGATATGGCAGTACCCGGAGACAGCAGAATAGAAAAGAAAGAACTGAAGAAAATAGCAAAATGCAGAGATCTGAGGTAAAAATAGAATGGCTGTGGCAAAAGAAAGCAAAGGGAATATCAAAGCTTGTATCAGCCACTTTACATTTCCCCATAATGCCGGAAAGTTCTACCAAGGACATCATTGCCCTCACAATGTGGAAAGTGCAGAAGATGTGCAGAAGACATGTAAGAAATTTCAAAATGGTGGGTGGTTCTCAAACAACATTTCCATTTCAAAGGGCAGAATGGGAGAGAGAGCCATGCATTAATTAGTAAAAGAACTTATATGCCCATTCCATAATGCATTACAGCAGTGGTAGTCAACTTGGTCCCTACCGCCCACTAGTGGGCATTCCAGCTTTCATGGTGGGCGGTAGGGGTTTTGTCTGATACTGAAGCACTTTCCTTTTTTACATTTAATTGACTTCCCTACTTTATAAATCACCATTACTGTGGAACTGGGTGGCGGTTAGAAAATTTTACAGAGTCCACCAACAATTTGAGTCATCATTTTACTGATCTCAAAAGGATGGAAAGCTGACACAACCTTGAGCGCGTCGGGATTGAACTTCTAGCAGTGGACAGAGTCAGCCTGCAATTCTGCCTTCTAACCACTGTGACACCAAAGCTCTTGCAAGATACCATATCTTACTCTTGGGCTTTGTTTGGCACAGCCCAACAACTCCAGGAAAGCAGCCCCCCTCCCCACATATTCAGTGCTTACCAGAACCTTAAAACATAGCATCAAACTTCCACAGAACATTTGAAAGATGGTTCTAACTTGGTGACAACCTAATATTATATTTGGCTACCTCCAAATTAAGAAACAACACATTGCTTGTCCCTAAGACAAATGTTTCCCAGCCCTTTAGGTAATGTTGTGATTGAAGGAGGTTGAAGAAATTTGAATATTGATTATAGTGTAAATAGCACAGCAGTCACTATAATCCTTCAATAATGCCTTCATGGTTTCGCTACAGTAAATCAGCTTATCTGAGCCTTTTTGTATCGGGAAATAATTTTTTGTAGTATTTACGTTGCCAGCTGAGAGAAGGCCAACATGATAACAAATCTGATAAATAAATAGATAAGAGAGAGAGAAGAGAGAGGGAGGGAGAGAGAGAGAGAGAGAGAGAGAGAGAAGGTCAATCTATAAAGAATTAAACTCCATTTATGCTGTTCTCTTGCAATTTTCAGTGGCTCACTTTAGAGATTTTATCAATAATAAATAATATATTATGGGCCTTTGCACTGCCAGCCAAATGTTCAAACTGGATGTGACATTTTTGTCCACCTATCCATCCGTTTCTAACGATCAGAAAAAAGAACCCTGAAAAAATTGGCCTAAATTGTATCTTATTATATGAATTTATTTATAGATACTTGGGATGAATCTCCATACTTATTTATCTGAATTGGGTCAACTCCAGTTCTGAGACTGATTCTGAGAAATTGGTCCAAACAGATTTGGTTCAAATATCATAGACTAGGTTCCCAAATCAATATAAATGTTCCAATTGAATTGTGTATGATTTGCTATGCTCCAAAGGCTAAAAAGACAGAGATATATTGTGGTGAGAAGAGAGATAATTCAGTAATATGGGGGATTACCTTACTTGTACAAGTGTATCAAAATGGTTGCTCTGTTACAATTTTTCTTTCCTGCAGCGTATCTATGATTTCGATAAGCTATCTAAAACTAAATGGCTTAAATAAGCTATCTATTATATAAAATCAGCTTATGTAAAGCTAGATTGCAAATTCAACTATTCTACCTTTTCTAGATGTTCACCAATTATATCTAGGTGTCATAAGTGTCAGGTAACAAGATAATTGTATTCATGAATCTCATCATTTGGTCTATGAGCAGAGATGGTGTTACTATTTTATGATGCTTGCCCATGCCAACATTCCCACATATCTAGTATTTTTCTATGGGATATTAAGATTTATTAAAGGGAATTAAAAAAACAGAACCTTGATAGCTGCTTTTTAAGTCAACTGGGTGTGTGTATGTATACAAATATATATATTTGTTAGTTTTATGAGCTGGTCAATAAATAAATCAAGGAGACTAGTATAGATCTATTTCGAGCTTTTTAGCTCTCATCAACTAGCCATACCCTTACTGGGATTCGAACCGGGGCTGTATTGCATGTCAGGCAAGAGCCTTTAGCCATTCAGCCAGCCAGGTTCTCTTATTGCATCAACTGAGACAGGAGGATAAGCTGATTGCATCAGCTGAGACAGGAGTCTCTGGTGATGAGCCGAAAGGCAGAAGAGGAAAGCAGTATGCTTCCTCCCTTAATTGGGGCCCTAACAGGGTGTTATGGAACAATTATAAATACACACACACACACACTCACACACGTCTTGTTTTATTCGGGTTTTTTCCCGTGTAAGATTGAGATTGTCTTTGCAACGTTTCAGTGAGTCTCACTCGCCATCTTCAGGCTGGTGTCTGTGACTTCGGAGCTGCCATCTTTCTATAAATCTTGGTGGTGGAGTGTTGGCTTTGTTGCTGTGAGGGGGTTGATTGGCTATGTAGTTGTATCATGGTGCTGATTGGTGCTTTCTCTGTGTTCATTGTTCTTTTGCATTGTAACAGCCTGGGTGGTGGGTGGGGTTCATCTGTTGGCCAGTGCTGGTTTCCAAATGTCTGGTAGGCAGGAGGTATCATCATGTTTGTTCATGTTGTGGGGGTGTTTCTCTATTTCGATGGCTTTCCTGATTATTCTCTTGTTGAACTGTTCAGTTTTGAAGATCAGCTGATCAGGAGGAGAACCAGTTGTCTAGTGGCAATTACAACTCCCTCACATGTAATACTTCCCTGGTTTGAATCCCAGTAAGGGTATGGCTAGCTGATGAGAGCTAAATAGCTTGAAATAGATCTATACTAGTCTCCCTTATTTGTTTATTCATCAGCACAAATGCAACACACACACACACACATCATTACTAGGCCATGGTTTGTTATGGATGGATGGATGGATGTTTTCCTGTGTCTCTCCTCTCTTTTGTCTTCTAACTATAAATAAATTAACAAAGAAATCTTTATCCCTGTGTTAAAATTCCTTCCCATTTTGAAACCAAAACAAAACAAAAATGACTTTTTGTACCTCCAAATTAAACTGTATGAAGAAAACTGGAGGATATTAAGATCATTCAACATATTTGACTTACATAATTCCGCTGGTATGGGCAACTATTCCATATTCATAGAATATTCTACATATTCTGTCTGGCTTTCTTTTCTACAGTGTGGAGAATCAATTCTTCAGTTATTTCGTCTTCCTCTCCAGGTTCTGCCCTGTTTATTTATTTATTCGATTTGTTAACCTCACCAATCTCCGTCGAGACGGACTCTGGGCGGTGCATAGGACATTAAAATATACAATAAATAACAATATACAAAAGTTAAAAAGAAATTAAATAGAAATCTGTGCTAACATCCCATTAAAAAACCTAACTAACTTGTCTGAGGCTCTATTGTTCTAAAATTCAAGTTCTACGCCAGTCCAGCTTGCTGGAAAAGAAGTGTCTTAAGTGAGCGGCAGAAGAGGGGAAGATCGGTGATGGTGCAGAGTTTGGGGGGGAGGTCGTTCCAGAGGGCGGGCCCCGTCACAGAGAAGGCCCTGTTCCTGGGCGTCACCAGCCGGCATTGACCGGCAGTCGGCGCCCTGAGGAGGCCCTCTCTGTGGGAGCGAATCGGTCGGTGGGAGGTATGTGGCAGGAGGCGGTCCCGCAAGTAACTAGGCCCCGAGCCATGGAGCAATTTAAAGATAGTAACAAGCACCTTGAAGCGCACCTAGAAGGCCACCGGTAGCCAGTGCAGCTCGCGCAGGAGAGGTGTTACATGGGAACTTCAAGATGTTTAGCATTGCTTCCCTGCTCATAGAGATTCAGAACTTGCCATAGCCCAAATGCCATGTTTTATAATTCTGCCATTCCCCTTCTGCCATTCCCCACCTCCTCACCGCCTCTTTCTTGAAGGGAAAAGTAAGAATCTGTCGCACACTTATGTATTTATTCATATTGTTATTTAAATGTCTTGGAAGTACATTGTCATTTCCTCATGTAAAACATGGGCTTGGCAAATGAGGCTAAGCCGCAACATGGAACAGAAGAGTACAAGGGGAATAAGCAGATGGCAAATAGCAAAAGATGTTCTCCTTACATGCATACAAAAAAAAAAAAAAAGGTGAATAATGACTTCTGATCAACTAAAGCCTCGAATGTTTTTTCTCATCCAAACAGCAACTTTTGACAGGAAGTGTTTTTTTTTAAAATTATTCCAATCCCCCATCTCTCAATGTGGTGCATACTTTAAATATAAACACATATACAAGCTGTAATATATTATCCAGCATCCCTGAAACAGTTTGCAAGCAATCAGGACAAAAACTATTCTGACATCATTTATAGTTTGATTACGTTCTAAGTGCTGACAAGTTACTGCACTTATGAATAATGCAAGCCAACCGAAAGAATGTGCTTTTTATATTCCATTCTGGCCTCCATATATATATATATATATATTCTCAGCTAAATGATTTAACAATCTAAAACCCATGTCATTGATAGAATATGATTAGAAATACATTGTGTCCTTGACAGTTAACAATTGTTCCTTGCTGAATAGGGAAGCTGGAGTCACCCTAGCTACAAAAATGAAGTGGCACGTAGTTCAAAAGATAACGACTGTAGTCGTTTGCGGTAATATGCATAATCGTGGCACCCAGAGAATAATGTTTTGCTATTTATACAAATAATTAGACAGGGAAATTAAAGCAGAACACTGTTACTTTGCTATTGATCAGTTTAATTAGCATTAAGAGGAAGGGGAAATTATCTCCTTCAGATACATACAGCCAAAGAACAATGCGTGTGGTTAAATTAATTGAGAAGGCAAAATATATTTTAGAAAGAAAAAAAAACCCATTGTCTTCCTTTTCTTCAGTGACAAGAGGATCAGAGTGAAGATTGTTGGAAAGCAGAGCATGGCTAACACTGATTAATGAAGAGCCTTTTGTCTATTTTCTTGTCTTTCCCATTAGCTGTAAATGTCTGGTTACAGTTCTGCATTCATCCACCTGGGATAAAGCTTTCTTAAAGCGAATGGGTCTTTACTTCCACATATTCCTGAATGAAGCTAAGCAGCTACTCGCGATGATTCTTTGGGTAGAGGGATTATTTGTTGCAAGCAATCCCATTTAGTGTATAATCCTTATTTACTTTCAAACCTTGTTTTACTTAAATTGATTAGATTTAGGCGCTGCCTGACTCCAGTGCAAATCTTGGCCGCTGACAATATTTATTTATTTTATATATTTATTTTAGTTTGTCAAACCTGTAAAAGTTAACAGGGATAAGTATAAACATAAATATAAGCACAGTAAAGGGGTACGATAAATGGAGACAGTAGGACAGGGACAGTAGGTGCTTGCTTATGCACACCCCTTGCAAACCTCTTAGAAATGGGGTGAGGTCACCAGTACAGAGTCTTAGGTTAAAATTATGAAGGTTTGAGGATGTAACAACGGAGTCAGGTAGACCATTCCAGGCATCGACCACTCTGTTGCTGGTCATATTTTCTGCAATCGAGTTTGGAGTGGTTTACCTTGAGTTTGTATCTATTGTTTGCTTGTGTATTATTGTGGTTGAAGCTGAAGTAGTCATTGACAGGATGGACATTGTAGCGGATAATTTTGTGTATTATGCTTAGGTCAAACCGTAGGCGGCATAGTTCTAGGTTTTCCAAGCCCCAAATTTCAACCCTGGTAGTATAGGGTACAGTAATCCCTCGTTTTTCGCGGCTAATCGGGACCGCACCCATCCGCGAAAACCGGAAATCCGCGAAGTAGGATTCGCTAGGAAACTTGAATTGGTGGACATGTTTAAAGCAACCACTAGGGGGTGCTTGCCTCCTACCAATGCATTTTTTTTCTGTATTTTTTACAAATCCGCGAAGCACTGAAGCCGCGGAAAACTAAGATGCGGAAAACGAGGGATTACTGTATTCTGTTGTGAGTAGAGGAATGAAGTACTCTTGTGAAATACCTCTGGACTCTCTCAATTGTATTAATATCCGATATACAGTATGAATTCCAGCCAGACGAGCTGTATTCGAGAATTGGTCTAGCAAAGGTTTTGTATGTCCTAGTTAGCAGTACAATATTACCGGAGAAGAAGCTTCGCAAGATTAGGTTGGTTTGGCAATGCTGTTACAGTGAGCGCTGGTGCTTAGATCGTTTAAGACAGGGGTCCCCAACCTTTGCAACTTTAAGTCTGAAGGACTTCAGCTCCCAGAATTCTCCAGCCAGCTTTGCTGGCTGGAGAAGTCTGAGAGCTGAAGTCCTTCAGACTTAAAGTTGCAAAGGTTGGGGACCCCTGGTTTAAGATGAGAACTCCAAGGTCCGTGACAGAATGAAGGTTATCTACAAGATCATTTCCGCCCAACTTGTATTTGGTGTTCTGATTTTTTGGGCCAATGTGTAAGACAGAGCATTTGTTGGTTGAGAATTGAAGTTGCCAATTGTTTGAAACAATTGTTTAAAATGAGCAGTAACAAAAAAAAAAGTAAAAATGCAATATAAGTCTAGAATCAGAGAAACGGAGAGGTAAAATTCTAGGCACAGAACTTTGCAATTGAAACATTCTTGGGTCTAGAACTTCGCGACATATTTAATTAACACAAACCTCTCATCTATTAACCATCTGTGAATGTTATCCCGAGAGATGATTTTCCCATTTTTTCCTCACTGGTTTTCTCAAAATTGAAATCTTCAATCTCAAAATTAAATATATGCATAAGTCAGCATCAAATTATGGGAATTGAGGTCTCCATCAGAATAAGTGTCCATATTTGCAGATCCAAAAGTAAAGGCCTACTTGGAAATATGCATTTATCTATTTATGTCTATGTCTGTCAGGCCCCAAGAACCAAGAATGACACATGGAGTTACTACTGAGTAGTTCCTTCATTGTTGTTCACCCACAGACAGAATCTTGCCCAACGAAAGCAATTATCTTCATAACTATCAATAGATTCTGTACACTGTTTTCCCCCCCTGTCTACCAGAGCTTTGCTGCCTCTTTATCCTCTGGAAAGCAGCCTCCCCTCCTAGGACTCCAGACTACATTCCACCACAATTTACATCTAGGACTATATGTGTACATCTGCATCATCTATGTTTATAGTCTCTTCTACAGCTATTATCCACAGTTCTTGCATGAGGCTTCACCCACAACGTCTGAATCTAGATTCTTACCCCCCATTGCCTATTTTATATGACAGTTGAGTCCTGGACTTTGGCCTCGGGTCAAGATCCTTCTCACTGATTTAAAAGCTTCAATCTAGTATTTTGTTCATTCAGTCCAAATCTTTGGCTCACTTACCAATCCCATTTTGCCCATCAAAGCAAAATATATTATTTTAGCCTGTTTGGGTAGATAGAAGAATCGATAGAGGAAAACCTTAAATAAATCTCGAGATTATGGCCTTTGAGTTCTTCAGGGAAAGTAGAACTCGAAATAATTTATTACAAAAGGACTTATTCTGCTCCAGAGTTACATGATCAAATAAATGTCTAAGATCTTTTGTTTAAAGCAACCAAAATGAACAGATTACTAGTTGAATAAAATATGTCAAACTTTCTACTATCGAATTGTCCTGTAAGGCATAAAAACACCAATCAGAAAAGTAGAGAACTTTATCACTACCCAGTGCCAATTGAAATCCACGATTATTTAATTGGAATAATCAATACTTGAGCAATGTAAGTTCTTGAACACATTTTCTACAGCCTTCCATCTATTCTCACCATATCTTCATCTTAAAGCATAGATAGACTATGAAGCTTTTTGCTTTCATTCATCAAATCCTTGAATGAATCAATTCAACAGAATTGTTTCATGGAAACCAGGATCCCTTGCTTCTAAAACTAAGATGACTATGTTGGTTTCATTTTATAGTGCTTTAAAGGTCCTGTTGGGAACGTGGTGGCTCAGTGGCTAAGATGATGAGCTTGTCGATCAGAAAGATTGACAGTTCGGCAGTTCTAATCCCTAGCGCCGTGTAATGGAGTGAGCTCCCATTACTTTTCCCAGCTTCTGACCAACCTAGCAGTTCGAAAAGATGTTAAAAATGCAAGTAGAAAAATAGGGACCACCTAAATAGGTGAGAAGGTAACAATGTTCCATGTGCCTTCGGTGTTTAGTCATGCCAGCCACATGACCACGGAGATGTCTTCAGACAGTGCTGGCTCTTCGGCTTTGAAATGGAGATGAGCATTGTCCACTAGAGTTGGGAATGACTACCACGTACATGCAAGAAGAACCTTTACCTTTACCTGAAAGGTCCTATTAGCTTTCTCAGTGACAGGAGTCTTGTCCCCTAGAACTGCTAAGCATCTAAAAAACTCAGCACAGATATTATGTAAAATCCTTCAGTTTGCAACAGTGTCAGTAAACGCAATGTCAGCCCTGGAGGCCATCTTTTATTTATTTTTTATTTTATTTAAATTTATATCCCGCCCTTCTCCACAGAGGACCCAGGGCGGCGTACAGGAAATTTAAAAACATACAAATACAAAGATAAATATATAATTTAAAATAAATATTAAACAATCCTATCCTGTACTAAAACCAAATTTAAAACACCCAATTTAAAAACTTCCTAAAAGTCCCCATGGGAGGTTAGGCTAGGCCGGCTTGTTGGAACAAATATGTCTTTAGACATTGGCGGAAGAGGCGGAGGTCGGTGATGATGCGTAATTCAGGGGGTAGGTCATTCCAGAGGGCTGGGCCCGCCACAGAGAAGGCTCTTCCCCTGGGTGTCGCCAGTCGGCATTGTCCGGCCGACGGCACCCTGAGAAGACCCTCTCTGTGGGAGCGTATCGGTCTAAGGGATGTATGGGGCAGGAGGCGGTCTCGCATATAACTAGGCCCCGAGCCATGGAGCACTTTAAAGATGGTCGTCAAAACCTTGAAGCGCACCCGAAAGGCCACAGGAAGCCAATGCAGCTCGCGCAGGATCGGTGTTATGTGGGAGCATCTAGTGGCTCCCATAATCACCCGCGCGGCTGCGTTTTGGACTAACTGTAGCTTTCGGGTGCACCTCAAGGGAAGCCCCATGTAGAGAGCATTACAGTAGTCGAGTCGGGACGTCACGAGAGCTTGAGTGACTGTGCGAAGGGCAGCCCGGTCCAGTAAGGGGTGCAATTGGCGCATCAGGCATACCTGATTAAACGCCCCCCTGGCCACGGCTGCCACGGCTCCAAGGACAGCCGGGAATCCAGGAGGACACCCAAATTGCGCACCCTCTCCACGGGGGCCAGTGTTTCGCCACCAATGGCCAGAGTTGGAGTAATCTGGCTGAACCGGGGTGCCAGAAACCACAGCCACTCAGTCTTGGCAGGGTTGAGCTTGAGTTTGTTACCACCCATCCAGATCCGTACGGCTTCTAAACACCGGGACAGCACTTCGGCGGCATCGTTGGGGTGGTTTGGGGTGGATATGTACAGCTGAGTGTCGTCAGCATACAGATGGTACTCCACCCCAAAACCATGGATGATCTCACCCAGCGGCTTCATATATGTGTTAAACAGGAGGGGCGAGAGGACCGACCCCTGAGGAACCCCACATAAGAGAGGCCTCGAGGTCGACCTCTGCCCTCCCGTCAACACATTTAACTCCTTTAACTTTGGATCTGCAGGGCTGCCACACTCAGTGATTGGGCAAGCTGTGGGAAACAGGAGAGGGGATGGATGGAGAGAAATGTGTAGCCATAACAACATTCTTTTCCCTGGGAGTCAAGGATGTTCAACCTGCACCTGGAAAGGCATGACTGGGAAGTATCCCCAGTTTGGACGGGGATGTGATTGGACCATGTGATAGACCTGTGGAAGGGAGGGGGAAGACTTTGATTTTCTATTTAGGTGAGGAAAACCTAGGGGCCTTTCAGATTTGGGTTTTCCCAATATGATATCTCTAATATAAATGGGACTTTGAGGAAGATACCTGCCTTGGAGTTTTATTTTTGTTGGGGGTGTTACTTGGAACCCTGACACCAAAAATGCCTTATTATGACCATTTTGTTGATGATAGATGTCATCCACTCTAAAAAAAAGCTCATAATGATTTGCCAATTAATAAGTAGTTGGGAGAAAGTAGTTGGAAAGGATATTGTCCTTTAGAGTGACTGGTTGATTGGTTTAATGAAAGAAAGACTGGGAGTGACAATATAGCAGCATTCCAATATCTAAGAGGATGCCACAAAAGAAGAAGGGGAAAATCTATTCTCCAAAGCACCTGAAGAAGCAACGGATGGAAACAAATCAGAGAGAAGCAACCTAGAACAAAGGAGAAATTTCCTGACAGTGAGAACAATTAACCAGGGGAACAGCTTGTCTACAGAAGTTGTGAATGCTCCAACATTGGAGGCTTTTAAGAAGAGATCGCACAATCATTTGTTTGAACTATTATAGGTTTCTGGCTTGAGAAGGGGGTTGGACTAGCAGACCTTCAAGGCCCCTTCCAACTCTAAAATAATAACTATTATTTTGCTGTTCTGGTTTTTCCTTACAAACATATAAGAAGGAGAAGAGGAGGAGAAATAGGAGCACCTATCGATTAGTGGTTAGTAGTAGATAGTTGGTGGATGACCGAGAACTCTTTAAAGTAAACCAAGGAAAACTGATTACCTCATGATGTATATTCATATAGTGTTTGTCCCCCTCTTTTCCTTTGGCTATCAATAAAACTTTCCCTCTGGATCAAATGATAACAATTCTCCCACTCCCTATGTTTCAACATTGGCTTCTATGTTGCTTCTTTCTTGAGAAATAAAGCTTATTCCTCAAAAAAATGGTTTCTCGTGTTTTTCTCAAAGCGAATCTACCATAGCATAGAAAAAAGACAATTAGAAAAATGATTTAGTTCAAGGTTCTATTAGAATAGTTTTTGCCTTTTGTTGTTTATTATCCAAGCCATTATATTATTTAAAGAAAAGTACTAGGCTAATCCACCTATTATAAACTATTTTAGAAAAGAAAATGAATGGATGGCCTCCCTAACTATTTTTTTTGTTGTTGTTGCCGTGTAAAAGCTACATTATCTTGCCCTTTTCAAATTACATGGAATGAGCTTTCTTGCATCGTTGCTCTGTCTTTAAAGAAATTATTGTGGTATGTTTGTTGTTTAAAACAAAACAAAGAAAGAAACAGTGAGTTAAAATCTACAGTATTATTGCAGGAGAGCGAGGGAGTGGGGAAGAAGTTAGCGAACCTTAATGTGATTTTGCTGTCAGCAGGAGAAATTGCCTGTCAGGCCTGGAAGCCATTTTTGGCATTGGGCCTTCAGGCCTGCCACATTCAATGCTGTGGGAAAATGAGAGGGGGGCAGTGTGAGAGATATATAGTCAAAATAACATTCCTTTCTCTGAGAGTCAAGGACATTTTGTCCTGTACCTGGACGGGTGTGATTGGGAGGCATCTCTAGTTGGGACGGTACCTGATTGGACCATGTGATGGACATGTGGGTGCTGGGCAAGGGCTTGGACTTTCATTTGGGCGGGGAAACCCTGGAAGCTTTCAGATTCGGGTATTCTCAGATGTGCCAATATGACATTTCTAATAAAATGGAACTTTGAGGAACTTCAAGCCTCAGAGTCTTAGAATAGAATAACAGAGTTAGAAGGGACCTTGGAGGTCTTCTAGTACAAACCCTGCCTATACAGCAAACCCTACACCACTTCAGACAAATGGTTATCCAACATCTTCTTTAAAACATCCGGTGTTGGGGCATTCACAACTTCTGGAGGCAAGCTGTTCCACTGATTAATTGTTCTAACTGTCAGGAAATTTCTTCTCAATTCTAAGTTGCTTCTCTCCTTGATTGGTTTCTGTTGTGGATTGAGAGAGAGGGTCCAGACCCGGTTGATCCAACGGCTTTTATTAACAACAGTTCAACAAGAACAGCTACAGTAAGTTGTAATAACAAAAAGCGCGCGCCTTCTCTCTGACAGCTCCTTTTATATGGAGCTGTCATTGAGCCGGCCAATCCGCGCGTCTCCCGCTTCGGCTGCAGCCAGTCGCGTCTTGGCCAATCAGACGCGACTGGCTGTTGCCAGGGAATTCAAACGGGTGTCAGTGCATAACACTCCTTCCCCCCCAGCGAGTACGCATGCGGGCCCATTAGCATACGTACTCGCTGAGATAGGCGGGGCTGCGTCGACTCCGCCCCGAGCGCCTCAGATCGACCTTGGAAGGTGGAGGAGGAGGACGTGTCCGAGCGGGCTCCTCCCTGCCGGGGGTGTAGTCCCGGACTACGTCAGAACGGCCTTGCGGATAGCCGGAAGCCTCCGAAACAGGTAGGATGGGGCGAGGGGGCGTGGCGATCGGGTTGGAGTCAAAGTCAAGTCCCCGGTGCGGTGGGGACAGGTAGGCCGGGCCAGTCGGGCCTATCGATTTGGAGCGGACAGGGGGCCGAGTTGTTTGTCGTTGGTAGGCGGTGTCCCGGGGCCCCCCCAGGCAGGGCTGTTCCTTCGCCGTCAGCCCCGGGGAAGGTCCTGCATTGGAGTTGGTGCCCGCTGCGGGCCAGGGCTCGGCCGGCTGTGCCAGGTCGTCTAGCGGGATGTCGGTCGCTTGGTCCGCGGTTGACGGTCGGGGACACGGGACGTCTGGCACTGGGTGGCGGCGCCTTAGTTGGTCCACATGGCGCCGCCACTCGGATCCGTCGGGTCTCCGAACCCTATAAGAGCACGGCCCGGTTAGTGAGTCTATGGTCGCGGGGACCCATCGGGGGTCTCCCGCAAAGTTCCTGGCAAACACTTCCTCGCCCGAGGTGAAAAGGCGGGGAGGGGGAACCCCCAGGTTGCACGGCTGCACCTCGTTGTAGAGGGGGTGCAGTCGGTCCAACTCGGTTCTCAGGCGGCGGCCCATCAGCAGCTCCGCGGGGCTTTTCCCTGACGCCGGGCAAGGCGTAGAATGCTGACCGAGGAGGTAAGCATCTACCCTTGCCTGCCAGTCCATATAAAAGGAGCTGTCAGAGAGAAGGCGCGCGCTTTTTGTTATTACAACTTACTGTAGCTGTTCTTGTTGAACTGTTGTTAATAAAAGCCGTTGGATCAACCGGGTCTGGACCCTCTCTCTCAATCCACAACACTGGCGACGAGGATGGGATTGAGAGAGAGGGTCCAGACCCGGTTGATCCAACGGCTTTTATTAACAACAGTTCAACAAGAACAGCTACAGTAAGTTGTAATAACAAAAAGCGCGCGCCTTCTCTCTGACAGCTCCTTTTATATGGAGCTGTCATTGAGCCGGCCAATCTGCGCGTCTCCCGCTTCTGCTGCAGCCAGTCGCGTCTTGGCCAATCAGACGCGACTGGCTGTTGCCGGGGAATTCAAACGGGTGTCAGTGCATAACAGTTTCCACCCATTGCTTCTTGCTCTACCCTCAGGTGCTTTGGAGAATAGTTTGACTCCCTCTTCTTTGTGGCAACCCCTGAGATATTGGAAGACTGCTATCATGTCTCCCCTAGTCCTTCTTTTCATCAAACTAGATGTACCCAGTTCCTGCAACCGTTCTTCATATGTTTTAGTCTCCAGTCCCCTAATCATTTTTGTTGCTCTTCTCTGCACTCTTTCCGGAGTCTCCACATCTCTTCTACATCGTGGCGACCAAAACTGAATGCAGTATTCCAAGTGTGGCCTTACCAAGGCACTATACAGTGGCATTAACACTTCACATGATCTTGATTCTATCCCTCTGTTTATGCAGCCTAGAACTGTGTTGTCGTTTTTGGCAGCTGCTGCGCACTGCTGGCTCATATTGAAATGGTTGTCCACTAGGACTCCAAGATCCCTCTCACAGTTACTACTATTGAGCAAGGTACCATATATACTGTACCTGCACACTTTGTTTTTCTTGCCTAAATGTAGAAATCTCTCATTGGGAATATTACTTGGAACCCTGACATTGCCTTGAATTCATAAAGTGGCTCTTAAGAGAGTTTGAAGCCTCCAAGTCCATTTCTGGAAATCTCTGGCCTTCACCACCCTGATTTTTAACCAACTCCCCAACTGTCACTAAAACGGTCTCCAGATACCATGAGTATGAAATGAAAATCAACATCTTTGGCTCACCCTTTCCCAAAATACGCCTCTCTTGTGTGTCTTCCTCTGCAAAGAAACTCACAATAATTCAGTAACAGGTACGTTTGCAAGACTATCACACGGTCGTCTCTGAGCCCAACATCTTAAAAAAGAAATAAAAGAAATAAAAAAGGCACTGAATAAAATGACAAAACAGAAAGCGTTTCTTGGTTTTATTTTGCCCAAGCTGAAATGTGGTGATATTCCACTCCTAGATTGTAAAGCTAAAATGTTCTAATGTGATAATGTCCCCAAAATGTTGGAGTGTAATTCCCAACCAATCATATTCCAAATCAATTTCATGCTATTCTTCTATAATTGCAGCATTACACGCATCGTGGAATAGATTTATAGTGTCAGGGTTAATTCTGCATTTAAAACAAAGAACAATTCAAAAGTTTACCAATCACAATTTTCTTGGAAGAGTGGTTGTCTTTGGCAAGGTTATCTTTATATTAAAATCTTGCTTTCTGCTCTATTTACTAAGATTTCTTTAAACACATTTGTTTTTTTTGTAAGGCTTAAGGAATCATTGTGAATCTTTCATTATCTCACCCTCTATTGACTCGCTATCTCATGCAGCTTTGGCTATTTAAAAACTTTTTTAACATTCTTTTCCATCTTACCTTGTCTGAGACACTAGGTGGCTTAATTAAACGATGGCTTAACAAAATTATATTCAAACAGAGTGCGGTTAGCGTAGAGTTAAAGCATGCAAGATGCAGAAAGAAATAGAAATTCTTAGCAATAGAAAACTTAGAGGAACTTTGCAAATGTTAGTCATTACTTTATTCAGTTCTCATTTGCTGAATATTTCTTTTTTTTTCTTTTTTTCTTCTCAGTTAATGCAAAATCCCCATGGGTGGAATTCAGCAGATTTGAACCGGTTCAGGGAAACTGGTAGTCCCGATGATCAGCTGGGAGTGATGCAAGATGCAGAAAGAAATAGAAATTCTTTTTTTGAAACTTTTTATTTTGTTTTTACAAACTTCACATCTTTGCAACACATTGCATTTTTTACAAATCTGCTGTGATTCTTTTATCTGTACCAATAAGTCTTTTATAACTATAACTTTATATATGGAGTGGGGTGGAGTGCTGACTCTGTTGCTGTGAGTGGCTTGATTGGCTGTGCAGCTGTATCATGATTGATAGATTGATGCTGATTGATCTTATTTGTATGTTTCTCCTTATTTTGAATTTCAAAGGCTTGGGTGGAGGGTGGGGCTCGTCTGTTGGTCAGTGCTGGTTTCCAGATGTCTGGTAGGTGGGAGGTGTCATCACAGTTGTATTCTATATTATTTATTTGCTACAGCCTATCTCGTATTTCTATCATTTAATCATTTTCTGGTTTGGTAGTTGTTTATTAATTTGTTAATCTTTATTACTTTCTTTTTTGCTTTCCTGCTTTTCCCTCCCTTTCCTCTAGCCAATTATACCATAAATCCCAAACGGAGTAATATTCAGATATTCAGAGTAATATTCAGATATCAGTGGATATTCAGCCGGTTCAGACCAGTTTGGGGAAACCAGTAGTTCCGACGATCAGCTGGGAGCAAACCGGTTCGCTCCGACAATCAGCTGTGCCCGTTCGCCCATCTCTGTGCTTTACTTACCTATATCCTCTCAGCTGATTCATGAAGCAGAGCTGATTGCTACGCCTCAGCTGTGTTACTCCCCAGGAGTAACATGGAAGGTAAGTTTGGTTAATACTGCACATGTGAAGTGATTACCAAACCGGTTGTTAAACCAGCATGATACCACCTCTGAATATTCCTATTGTCACTACTTGCTTTTTACTTTAGACACTTTTTTTAAGCAATGTTCACTATTTATTTATTTATTTTATTTTATCAAATTTATATACCACCCTATCTCCCCGAAGGGACTCAGGGTGGTGCACAGAAATATAAAAAAAAACAAATACAATGCAATACAATACAAAACAGTTTAAAATGAATTAAATTAGGGTCTGTGCTAAAAAGTGTGATGAGAAAAACCAAGGGTTTTTTTTCCTCAAAAAAGAGCAATTTTGACAACAATCCTAGTTTCAAATACATTTTGTTATTACACATCCGTTTCATAAAGGAACTTCATAAAGTTGAACTCTCAATTGGAGAAGTGGCAGTTCAATGGGACAGCTTTCTCCAGTCAAAGATGCCACGGCGTTTACTTTTGATCTTTCATTCATTTGGTGGCATTTCATTTTTTACTTTTTTTTTTTTTAAGATTTCCCATTTGACTGTCTTGACGACACAAAAGTAACTGTGGTATTTGTTAAAAAAAATGAAATGGAGAGAAGTGGATGATATTTTTCTTGCCAATGTTCTCTCTCTCTCTTTCCCTTTTGCTAATGTTCTTTCTCTTCTTTCTTCTTTCTTTCTCTTTCTCTGTTTTACTACCGGTTCTATGGGCGTGGCTTGGTGGCAGTGGTGGGTTTCAATTTTTTTTAGAACCTACTCTGTAGGTGTGGCCTATTTTGTGGGCGTGGCTTGGCAGTCATGTGACAGGGTGGGAGTGGCCACCTTTTAAAATGTGGTGAAACTCATTTAACAACGCTCTTGCTTAGCAACCAAACTTTTGGACTCAATTGTGACAATAAATTCTTTCTTTCTTTCTTTCTTTCTTTCTTTCTTTCTTTCTTTCTTTCTTTCTTTCTTTCTTTCCTTCTTTCTTCCTTTTTTCCTTCCTTCCTTTTCTTTCCTTCCTGTTAGGTCACTGGCAGCGGCGGGCCAGATTTACTTTCAGGTATGCCGGTGGAACCCCCTCTCACCGGTTCTCTAAATTTCACCAACCGGCTCTCATGAGTAGGTGCGAGCCTGCAGAAACCCACCACTGCTTGGTGGGTGTGGTATTGCATGGTTTGGTGGGCATGGCAGGGGAAGGATACTGTAAAAACTCCATTCCCTCCCCACTCCAGGAGAAGGTTACTGCAAAATCCCCATTTCCTCCCGATCAGCTGGGACTCGGGAGGCAGAGAATAGATGGGGTGGGGCCAGTCAGAGCTGGTATTTGCCATTTCTATGAACTACTCAAAATTTCCACTACCTGTTCTCTAGAACTCATCAGAACCTGCTGAATACCACCTCTGGTGTATGTGTGCATGTGCGTGTGTGTGTGAGTGTGTGGGTTTATTGGCTTACACTCCATTGCAAAGGGTATTTGATAAGCAACAGAGAAACACCTTCTGTTGACTATAACTCATACTGTAGCTTTAGCTTTATGAATGGGATATATTATATATCCCATTATAAAGGCTCCACCTTTATTGTGGACAGGTCCTATCTTAATAATGAAGAGAAGGACCAGGGGAGACATGATAGCAGTGTTACAATATTTGAGGGGCTGCTACAGAGAGAAGGGGGTCAACCTATTATCCAAAGCACCTGAAGGCCAAGCAAGGAATAATGGATGGAAACTGACCAAGGAGAGATTCAACCTGGAAATAAGGAGAAATTTCCTGATGGTGAGAGCAATCAACCCATGGAACAGAAGTTGCCTTCGGGGGTTGTGGGAGCTTCATCACTGGAGGCTTTCAAGAAGAGATTGTACTGCCATTGGTCAGAAATGGTGCAAGGTCTGCTGCTTGGAGAGAGGGTTGGACTAGATGACCTACAAGGTCTCTTGCAACTCTGTTAATCTAAATCTAATAGTTGAGCTAGGAGCTTTGATGTGAGAATATCAAATGCCACTGCTGAATACCACCTCTGAGGTATAGTCGATTTTATTTTCTTATTTGGTTCCTTACAACTTATGATCTCCCCCACCTTCTCCTCTTTATCTTTCATTCTACAGTAATGTATAAGTGCTTCTTTAAATGTTACCTTTCACAAGACCTAAGAAGAGATGAGAATGGGTAAGAGTGATGGAGGAGGCAGATGCCTGCATGTTGCCCTTAAAAGTGCCTAAGATTTTGAAGAATAGAAAGAACATAGCTATTCATCTCTCTCCATACTAACCTAAGGTCTCAGATGCAATGTACAATGACAGTGTTTACAACAAAGCAAAACACAAGGCAACAAGTGGTTTTGAAGATTTTTTTTTTGAAAGGAACCTGAAGCTCAAAGAAATCCCAATTTAGAAATCAAAGAGATAACTGAATGTCTTTAGTAATAGGCTGGCATTTAAGGGAAACCAACATAGAACTTGAATTTAATTACTCCAGTGAGAAGATGTGTTTTAGGAGATCTTGCTTTATTTAAAGCAACCTGGAGTTGTCCTCCTAACACTGAAGATCAAGAAGTACTGCATTTCCTGAGTCAGATGAGGAAACCACTTCTTCCTCCTTCTGTCCTGGCCATTTTCTACAGAGGCACAATTGAGAGTGTTTTTTTAACAAACTGCATTGCTGTTTGATTTGGTGGCAGCAGTGCCTCAAATAGAAAGTCCATACAGAGAGTGGTAAGGACAGCTGAGAAGATTATAACTTTCCTTTATTCAGGATACTGCTTAAAAGCACTACTTGCTTAGAGCTCAAAGCATCATTAAAGACCCACTTTTCGGTCTGTTTCTGTTGCTCCTCTTTGGGAGGAGTTTCCAAAGCATTTTTAACAGGACTACCAGATTCTGTAACAGCTTTGTTCCCAATGCCATCCATCTGGCAAACTCACAAGATTCATTTTTGCTGTGCTGTACATTTATACATCCTAACTTGACTATATTGTTTCTCTGTGTCATAGAATATACCTGAGTATAGGCATAATTTTGTATCCATTTATTTATTTTGTCATGATTATGTAGTGTATATTGGAGGTGGTGACCTTTGAGAGCTGTACGCATCAAAATTTCATTTTAATGAATTCTAGTTATTCATTCAAAGTGCATTCAAAGTGACAATAAAGTTGTTCTAAGTGTAAGTCTATTCTAAGTCTACTTTCCCTAATATTGTTTTCCAGATGTTCATATTGACGTTAAGTGTTAAAGCAGTAGCCTATCTTTGGCCAAGTTTTGCTATGTTGGCTTATATCAGAAGAATGCTTATATGTCTACATGGGGCTTCCCTTGAGGTACACTCGAAAGCTACAGCTAGTCCAGAATGCAGCCGCGCGGGTGATTACGGGAGCCCCTAGATGCTCCCATATAATACCGATCCTGCGCAAGCTGCACTGGCTACCTGTGGTCTTTCGGGTGCGCTTCAAGGTGTTGACAACCATCTTTAAAGAGCTCCATGGCTCGGGGCCTAGTTATATGCGAGACCGTCTCCTGCCCCATACATCCCTTTGTCCGATCCGCTCCCACAGAGAGGGTCTTCTCCGGGTGCCGTTGGCCGGGCAATGCCGGTTGGCGACACCCAGGAGAAGGGCCTTCTCTGTGGCGGGCCCCACCCTTTGGAACGACCTGCCCCCGGAATTACGAACTATCTCTGACCTCTGCCTCTTCCGCCAATGTCTAAAGACATACCTTTTCCATCAAGCCGGCCTAGCGTAACCCCCGTTGGGACTATTATTAGACAGTTTTAAATTTGGGGATTTTAATTTGATTTTAGCACAGGGGAAATTTAATAGTTTTTTAAATTTTATATTTTGTCTATATTTGTATGTTTTAATTTCCTGTGCGCCGCCCTGGGTCCTTTTTGGAGAAGGGCGGGGTATAAATACGAATTTTAAAAAATGTCAAAATGGTTGTTTTTAAATGTACATTAATCAAGTTTCTGGGTTGTTGGGTTTTTTTTTGGGGGGGGGGGTTATGCTTGTGAGCTGTTATGACTGATTTTATTTAAGATCATCACAAATGAGAAGTACAGCCAAAAAATTAAAAGACACTTGCTCCTGGGGAGCAAAGCTATGGCAAATCTAGACAGGTTTTCCTAGTTGCAATGTATGGCTGTGAAAGTTGGACCATAAGGAAGGCTGAGCACCAAAGAATTGAGGCCTTTGAATTATGGTGCTGGAGAAGACTCCTGTGAGTCCCTTGGACCGCAAGGTGATCAAACCGATCAGTCCTAGAGGAGATCAACCCTGGCTGCTCTTTAGAAGGCCAGATCCTGAAGAGGAAACCCAAATATATTGGCCACCTAATGAGAAGGAAGGACTCACTGGAGAAGAGCCTCATGCTGGGAAAGATTGAGGGCAGAAGAATGGAACTACAGAAAATGAGGTGGCTGGATGGAGTCACCGAAGCAGTTGGCATGGACATAAATGGACTTCAGAGGATGTCAGAGGACAGGAAGGTCTGGAGGAACATTGTCCATGGGGTTGCAATTGTTCGTACATGACTTTTCAACTAACAACAACAACAACAACAATGATTTAGACTTAAACGTAGAATAACTTTATTGTCACTTTGAACATACAACACTCAGTGTATATTAAAATGAAATTTTGCTGCATACAGCTCTCAAAGGGTCACCACCTCCAATTTATACTACATACACATGACAAAATAAAAAGAAATAAATACAACATTATGCATATATCCTCATATATGATATGACACAGAGAAACAACCCAGCCTGTTTCAGATGTATACATGTCCATGGTGAGAAAAACGAATCTTGCAAGTTTTTTTTTTTTTAACGATCCCTCTCAGTGAAAAATCTGGCTTTCTGTTCTGCGAAGAGCCTTACATGGAGTAAAATAATAATAATAATAAATGCATTGGGTCAGGTTTCCCTATAAACTATTTAAAAACAATACTGGAAAAATAAAGAAGAAGAAGAACAACAAGAAGAAGAAACTCTGCTGCCCTGGGAGTCCTTTAATGAACCCCAATGATTGATAGGGTTTTCTATAAGCAAACAGCTATACAGAAACCGTAAAATGAGAACGAGGATTCATGGAATAACATTATGCTAATCCCAAGAAACTAATTCTGGTGATGTACGGCTACTGCCTATATTCCATTCACCACCCCACTCACCAAACAAGAATTGCACTGCTGAGACAATTCAGAACTTTGCTGTTACAGTGTTACGCTTTGCATTGAGTCAACGCCCGATGAGTTACAACGGGGAAACAAATCCCTTTTACGGCTATTATTTCATTCCTCGCATATTTGGGGGTCAGCGGAAATCAGTGGGGTGGACTGGATGATTAGTAATAGTGAAAGTTTAGTTTTGATTACTCAGAAGAGCATCCCACTGAGATCAATGGGACATTCTCCCTGGTAAATACTCATTATGTGGATATTCTGAAAACTACTCCTTTGTTAGGCTTAAGGGTAGGTTTATTTACATGGGCAAGACAAAGCATCCAGCTGATCCTGGAAGATGTATTATTATATGAATATTGTTCACTATCTCTCGGTAGTAATCCTCATGAATAGTCTCCATTTTCTCCCTCTAAGTTGTTATTACAGATTTCCAGAGAAGTTGGCATAATTCAACAAAAGACAGGACAGGTTGCAAATGTGAGTGAAGGGGTAACTTGTATTAGTTTACAAGAACAAATCCAACACAGTATAAAGTTGCGTCTTCAAGATTAACCAACCTACTCTGATAGGAAAAAAATATGCCCAAATAAAGTTCTTTGGTCTTGAAGGCTCTGTGGTGGTCTACATCTAAGAAAGAAAGCTTAATTGAATGTTGTGAAATGGGTGCTCATTGCTAACCATATTCACTCCAAATCTAAAGGCTTGTGATGGCATATGACCATGAGGAAGCACCAAGAAATCCATTGGACATCTAACATTGAAGTGATTGTTTGAATAGTGGACCATCCAATGTCACAAGGGAAAAAAAACTTACTATACTTCAGTGAGTAGCTCAGAACTGGCCATATCATTACATCTAGGGTCCTTTTTGGAGAAGGTGTGGGGTATAAATTTGAATAAACTAAACATAAAGTAAGACAGCATTTGATCTAACACATCACAACAACAACACCAGAAGGCTGTGAGTTTACTATTATTGTTATTTCTTACTATCATCATCATTCATTAATAATAATTAATAGTTTAATTTCTTGACCGCTCCTCTCCCCGTAGGGACTCGGAGCGGTGCACAGGGAAACTAAAAACCATAAATATACAGTCAAGAACATCTTAAAAACAAATTAAATAGTACCTGTGCTAAAATACCCAATCTAAACTAAAATTCCCACTATACACTAAAACCCCATAGAGAGAGACTACCCCAGACCGGCCAAGCAGAAAAAATATGTTTTTAATTTCAGACGGAAGGAGCGGAGGTCCGTGGTCGTTCTAATGTCGGGGGGAAGGTCATTCCAGAGGGCAGGGCCCGCCACAGAGAGAGCCCTTCCCCTGGGCGTCGCCCGCTGACAAAGTCTAGTGGACGGCACCCGGAGAAGTCCCTCTCTGTGGGAGCGAATCGGCCGTGAGGAAGTATGGGGCAGGATCCGATCCCGCAAGTAGCTAGGTCCCGAGCCATGGAGCGCTTTAAAGATGATAATTAGTACTTTGAAGCGCACCCGGAAGACGACAGGCAGCCAGTGCAGCTCGCGCAGGAGAGGTGTTACATGGGTAAACCTAGAGGTACCCAGGATTGCCCGCGCGGCTGCGTTCTGGACCATCTGCAGTCTCCGGGTGCACCTCAAGGGAAGCCCCATGTAGAGAGAGTTACAATAGTCCAGTCGAGATGTCACGAGAGCATGAGTGACTGTGCGAAGGGCGTCCCGATCCAATAGGGGGCGCAACTGGCGAACCAGGCGAACCTGGTAAAACGCCCTCCTAGCCACGGCTGTCACTTGATCTTCCATGGACAGCCGGGCATCTAGGAGGACACCCAAGTTGCGCGCCCCATCCACAGGGGCAAGATGTTCGCCCCCTATGGCCAGCGATGGAGTTAGCTGGTTGAATCGGGCAGCCGGAAACCACAGCCACTCGGTCTTGGTCGGGTTGAGTCTGAGTCCGTTACTTCCCATCCAGACAATGTGTGTTTGCCAAATAACTTGATTTGAATAGTGATATTGTAGATTTTTTTATTTGATATGTATCTGTCTGTCTGCTTCTCTGTCCACTTACCTACCTATCTCTATATCTCTATCTCTAGCTTTATCTCGATATAGAGTTAGAGTTAGAGTTAGAGTTAGAGTTAGAAGTAGAGGTAGAGGTAGAGGTAGAGGTAGAGTTAGAGTTAGAGTTAGAGTTAGAGTTAGAGGTAGAGGTAGAGGTAGAGGTAGAGGTAGAGGTAGAGGTAGAGGTAGAGGTAGAGGTAGAGGTAGAGGTAGAGTTAGAGGTAGAGGTAGAGGTAGAGGTAGAGGTAGAGGTAGAGGTAGAGGTAGAGGTAGAGGTAGAGGTAGAGTTAGAGTTAGAGGTAGAGGTAGAGGTAGAGGTAGAGGTAGAGTTAGAGGTAGAGGTAGAGGTAGAGTTAGAGGTAGAGGTAGAGGTAGAGGTAGAGGTAGAGGTAGAGGTAGAGTTAGAGGTAGAGGTAGAGGTAGAGGTAGAGGTAGAGGTAGAGGTAGAGGTAGAGGTAGAGGTAGAGGTAGAGGTAGAGTTAGAGGTAGAGGTAGAGGTAGAGGTAGAGGTAGAGGTAGAGGTAGAGGTAGAGGTAGAGGTAGAGGTACTGTAGATCTTTCAATCATGTCTGATTCTCAGAGATTGCCTGGACAAGTCCCTCTACAATCTCTACAAGATTGTTCAGAAGTGGTTTGCCAATGATTCCTCCCTAGGACCAAGATAGAAGGACTGGCCTGTGGTCATTCAGCTGGCTTTGTGGCCAAGGCAAGACTAGACCTCGTGGTCTCCTGCTTTCTAGCCTGATCCCTTTACCACTTCACCAAACTGCCTCTACCTACATCCAATTGCAATAAAATAACACATTTTACAATGGTTAAGAGTACAATCATGCAAGCTACTTCTGCTAACTGCTGGCTGTCTGCAATTTGGCAGTTCAAATCTGACCAGGCTCAAGGTTGACTCAGCCTTCCATCCTTCTGAGGTGGGTAAAATAAATGAAGACTCAAATTGTTGGGGGCAAGAGGCTGACTCTGTAAAACGCTTAGTGAGGGTTGCAAAGTACTGTAAAGTGGTATATAAGTCTAAGTGCTATTTCTATATTGCTAACTCTGGGCAATATACAGAACCTAAATGATACTTCTATCTTTCCATGTACCCACTGACCTATGGCTTTTAAATAAGTAAAAATGGACATATTGAGCTCAGTTCTTGTTTGTCTTAACATTGTTTGTGACTTGGAGATCATCCAAAACTAAGCCACAGGCCATGAAATACACATGTATGTGTCTGAGATCCAGCATTATGGGATGTCTGAGATCCAGCATTATGGGAAGTGAAACAAAGAAGCCAAGGGAGGGGAGGATGGGCACTGGAGAACTTCCTCAAAAAGGGTTGGGTGGCACTTTTGTAGCTTAAGGTAGGAGCTTTTATGGACAATTTGTTGTATCAAGACTTAGGGTTTGGTCTTCAAGGGGTTTACAACAGGGGTGGGCTTCAAAAATTTCAGCAATGGATACTCTGCCCCGCTGCTGGGTGGGCATAGCCAGGGTAGGCATGGCCTAGTTATCCTCTTGTACCATTGCTATTGCTATTTCATTTGTTTGTCTACTTTATGAGGTTTTTTTGCATTCTCAGATATTCAATATAAATAATCAGTCTCCCTCCAATTGACTTTAATTCCTAGTGACTTTATGGATACATCCATGCTATTTTCCTGGAAACAGTAGAGCAATACCTTGCCTCTGCCTTGTTTTATGACATTTCCAGTATTTCCAGTAGAGCCTACACCTGGACAGTTTACTAATGTCTTCCTACTCAGGTGACCCTGAAACCTTTTTTGAACGAACCAAGTTATCTAGATGCTGCCACTTCCTATTGGCACAGCTTTATCCAAATCGATTTTAGAGATTTAGGAAGGAAGAAAAGGACTTTGCTCTACCTCATCTCACCCCCACCTTTTCACCCCATTCAATATTTCCTTTTAGTTTAGATTAGATTGGATTAGATTCTGAATTTTCCATTTAGATGATACAAGAATCTTGGTCAAGAGTTTGCCCCTATTCCTTCTGTGCTGTCTTGTCATTGACCTAAGGCAGTAGAGGGCCCTCTCTGTCAGGGTTCCAATTGATGCCCTAATTAAATCATGAGCCTCGAGCCAAGCTTCTAAAGAAACCCACTTATTTATTAGGAGCTTCATGTCAGCATGTTCTGGTGAAGCCAGCTCTGACCCCACATAATTTACGTTCCAGCTCTGACCCTGTTTCCCCTCTCACCCCAAGGTGTGCCATCAGTCACATTCTCCAACAAAGCAATTTCACAGGTTGTAGAGATCACTCCCCTCTGGCCAGTGTGGGTTACCACGAAGATGGCCTTGACAGAGTGATGTCTGGAATGTTCTTTTATTTTGATGGATGTCCTGCCTCACCGTGTCTGCAGAGTTCGTTTCCCCATCTCTTTTGCCTATGGCAACTCAAGAGCAGGTCAGGGATGCTTTGTGACGTGACCCTCTCTTTATGGAATTAGATGCTTTCACTTCTTCTCTGGGCTCTTGTTGCGAAATGTTTCTCCAGCCCTCGACCCATATTCAGCCAGGCAGATGGAGTTGTATAGTTGCAACATCTGTCTCTTCTAATGGGTGCTAATCACGGCATTTGAATTCCTAGTGTGGAACATCAATGCAAGAGACATCAGCCCATCTGGACCATGCAGCTGTAACTTGCCAGTGTTCTGGGGGGAAAGCATCCTTTCTCCCACCTTTACGTTGTTATACTGACTGTTGTTTTTCCAGTTCACATCTCATGCCACAGCAGAGTCTTGTGATTGACACAGCCAACGGTGACATGTCACAACACAATATGTTTGCAGGTGAGGGGACAAACAGCAAAGCCACATGGCGACAGGGGATCAAAGGATCCCACGTCCTCTGGAGTTTTGTTCTTTGGAAATCAATGGGAAGAAGGCGAAATTTAAAAAATAAAAATAAAAAAAATCAGCTCAGCAGCTCACATTTGCATAAGCTAGTGGAGGAAAATACTCTTTGTGAATTGTGTTTGTTCTCTGCAGCCTGGAGGCACCGACAAAGAACTGCATATGTCCCTCATACATCATGCGAGACATAAATAATACAAGTAGTTAATTATGAACAATCCACTTTCTCCCATTCTGTAAAGTCTACCTGCTGTTTCCCCCTTTTTGTCGTCTCAGATGAAGTTCAAAGAAAATCCAGCAATATCCTTTCAAATGGAAACATCAAGGAGAATAGAACCTTGCTGGAAAAAACCAAGAGGAAAAAAAAAAACCACACACCAAACAAGCATTTTGTTTTGTATAGGCTTCCATGTTTAGAAGTGCCAATAAATTCTTTGCAAAATTGAGGAGATTTCTGAGTTTGGGCTGGCAATTTCCTACCTCGGTCTCCACACCTTTTCTCAAGCTACTTTAGTAATGAATGGCATTGCTGGTCAAACAGATCACAGTCGTTGTGTTTTGACCAGGGGTGGGTTTCAAATTTTTTAGAACCTACTCTGTAGGTGTGGCCTATTGTGTGGGCGTGGCTTGGCAGTCATGTGACAGGTGGGAGTGGCCACCTTTTAAAATGTGGTGAAACTCATTTAACAACGCTCTTGCTTAGCAACCAAAATTTTGGACTCAATTGTGATGATAAATTCTTTCTTTCTTTCTTTCTTTCTTTCTTTCTTTCTTTCTTTCTTTCTTTCTTTCTTTCTTTCTTTCTTTCTTTCTTTCTTTTTTCCTTCCTTTCCTTTCCTTCCCATTGGGTCACTGGCAGCGGTGGGCCAGATTTACTTCCAGGTACGCCGGTGGAACCCCCTCTCACCGGTTCTCTAAATTTCACCAACCGGTTCTCGCGAGTAGGTGCGAACCTGCAGAAACCCACCCCTGGTTTTGACCCAATAAATATTCATTGTCTAAGTCCGTGATGGCGAACCTATGGCATGCATGCCAGAGGTGCACTGGTAGGATTCAGCCAGCTCGCACCTATTCAGGAGAACCGGTTGTTAACTTTCTAAGCAGTTCGGAGAATCAGTTGTTGGAAGAAATCTCCTTTGGTTGTTTTCCACTTTACAGGGCTAATCCTGTAAGGAAGGCATGGCAGGATATATTGTTTCACTTCATCTTCTGGGTCCTGGGCTTGGTAGGTATCATTCCGGTTTGGCCTAATCGACGCTTCTTGCCTCAGTCTGTTTTTTGCAAATTATCTATTTGGTTTTAATGGGTTATAATTTTAATGTTTTAAATTCTTGTACAGGGTAATTTAATTTGTTTTTAACTTTGTATGTCTTGTATGTTTTTAGATAGTTTTTAATTTTCCTGTACACCGCCCCGAGTCCCTTCGGGGAGAGGGGGGCGGTTTATAAATGCAATAAATTATTATTAAATTATTATTATTCTTCCGAAAGGGTTTTTCATTATTCAAGGTGGCCAACTTATTTAATCATCCTTCCTTCTCCTATTTTACACACAACAACAACTCCACAAAGTGGGTTGGGCTGAGAGAAAGGGAGACTGACCCAAATTATTCTCCACAGTTTTTATACCTAAATCAGGATTAGAACTCACAGTCACCTGCTGATTGGCCTAAAGTCACTCAGCTGGCTTTCATGCCTAAGGCAGGACTAGAGCTCACAGTCACCTGCTGATTGGCTTAAAGTCACTCAGATGAGTTTCATGCCTAAGGCAGGACTAGAACTCCCAGATTCCTGGTTTCTAGGCCAGCATCTTAATCACTATGCCAAACTGATCTGTCCATCCATCCATCCATCCTACACAATTACACACAAACACCTTTCACAGTGTGAAAATCCCTACAATTGCCAAAGACACACAACAATCTACCAATTATATTCTATCATTCTTACATACATAGGACTCTTAAAGTGTCATTTAAGCTCAAACATTAGTCTTCCAACTCTTATATTGCATTTTGTGAAGGACTGTAAAGTAAAATGCTTTCCCCTTGTACTAACCTTGAATATTTCTAATGTATTCTTTTTATTGAATGTTAATAATGCTAGTAGAGTTTATAGAATACCTGGAGTTGGATAGAACCATTTATCCTATTGAGTCCATTTTCCTGCTGAATCTACAACACATATATTGACGCAAATATATCACAATATATTGCTAACTCTGAGGGGACAATGTATGCAATGCAGAAGTAATAATGTAAGTCGTAATACAGTTACACCATGTTGTTATCTCAAACTGATCCTAACTTTTGGACTTGTTCCCTTAGAAACACTCTTATTATATTAATGAAAACATAATATAAATATGTAGAAAAAAAGTCTTTTTCTACAATCTAAAGCAACGGATCATAATAGTTTAAAGTTAGATTTAGGGTTTTCATTCCCTTTATAATTTGTTCTGCTATATCTCCGTGGAGGTTTTACTTTCTGTAGAAGTAGAATTGCCACGTTCTCACATTCTTCTTTCCTTTAAACATGAGTGGCCAAAAGTAGGTCAGTTTTTATCTTCCTCTTCAATTTCTGTTGCAGATTTTCAAAACTTTCTAAACTACTGTATATTATTAGAAAAGGATATTTTATGCTTATAACGGCTTGCCTGATTGCAAAATATTTACAATTTCCTATTGATTTAATTGTAATATATCTTACGGGTTGCTGAAAGTTATGTAAACACATATTAATAGTGTGCCACGTTCCTTAATTATGCCAAAATAGATCACAAAAGCAGTCAGATACACAAACACATAAACACAATAATAAATACATTGAGCCCATTAGGGGGCATAAATGTCTAGTGGAATAAATAGACCAAATAAACAAAGCTGAAAACCATTCGCAAAAATGTAATTAGTATTGTTGCCATCAATAGGATGTCTTGGTAATATAGCACGTAGCACATACTAAGTGTTTCCACCCTTTAAGTTCTCCATACACCTGGACCTGTAGTCATGGGTGGGACTGAAAAAAATTAGCAACCGGTTCTCTGCTTGGACACCTCAGGCAGCAACCTGCTAGCCGAAATGGAGGGGGAGGGCGCATGAGGCCCCTCCCCGCTCCTTGTTTTCAGCCTGGGCAGCATCCTGCAGCACCCTGCCAGCCAAAGCAGGTCACAGGAGGCCTCATCCTGCCCCTCTGTGCCAGTGGTAGGATTCAATTTTTTTTACTACCGGTTCTATGGGCGTGGCAAAGCTGGCGTGGCATGGTGTGCCTGGCATGGCTTGCTAAATCCCCATTCCCTCCCGATCAGCTGGGACTCGGAAAGCAGAGAATAAATGGGGGTGTTAAGTTTGCAGGAATTCAGTCCGAGTCAGACTAGTCATTGGAACAGGTTTATTTACTAGTAGCCAGAACTATATACAGGTAACAAGAGAGCCAGCTAACACAGACTTCGATAGCTATTTATACTTTAGCACAAGGCAGAAAAAACCTTAGCCAGACAGAAAGTCTGGCCCGGCCAGTCGCGTCTCGGCCAATCAGATGCGACTGGTTGTTACAGTGTTTAACAGACCTCCGGGTCAATCTCAGTTCCCCAGACTGAATGTCTGGCCGTGGGTTGATCTCAGTTCCCCAGACTGAATGTCTGGCCGTGGGTTGATCTCAGTTCCCCAGACTGAATGTCTGGCCGTGGGTTGAGAACATAACAGGGGGCAGGGCCAGCCACAGGTGGTATTTACCCATTCTCCAAACTACTCAAAATTTCCGCTTCCGGTTCCCCAGAACTGGTCAGAACTTGCTTAATACCTACCTCTACACTGTGCCCCGTTTTGTCTCCAAGAGGTAGTGTGGGCCACCCTTTTGTTATTTCTAGGCTGGCTCCGTGGGCCAGCTGTAAACAGCCTGTGGGCCGGATCTGGCCCGCAGGCCTTGAGTTTGACACCCCTGCTCTGGATCCAAAATCTCGTTGCCCTAAGATCAGGAATTACAACGCCACACAGATATAAGCACCTGTGCTTGTATTCACTTACTTCTACCTATTTACTTCTAAGTTCTCCCTCGCCCCTTCCTTGTGGCTTTGTTTTATTTGTTTGCTACTGCGAGAATGAACGGGATGGCGGACTGCAAAGAACGAGAGAAGCTTTGTCCATTGTTGTGCGTTGAATTGTTTCCCCCTAAAGGTGTAACTCAGTTGTGACTTCCTTCCCTTCCACGTGGCTCCTGTGCTCTTCAACATTGACAGCTGAGCCTATGAAGAGAGTGCAGACTCCAGTGCACTTGTCATAATGGATTTTTGAAGGACTTCTTCACTTTGGCTAAGTTCAATTAGGATTTCCTTTTTCTGAATATGATACAGTGCAGGGGCACAAAGGATTTGTGTCCTTTGGATTTAGCCCACTCAGCGCCCTGAAAACTGTTTTATTGCCCAACAATTAAACTCTTAGCTTATTTGACGACCTTTCTATAAGTGTAGGATGTTAGCGCCCACCTCTCTCCTAGAAAAAAGGAAATATTCTAGGAAATATTAAAAAGGCAGAATATTATATTTCCCTGGATGAGAGATGGAGAAACATGGGGAGGGGGCGGTTTAGGCAGGAAAAAGACTCACTCTTAATAGCCCCCACCTTCCTCAATAGCCCACAGCAGATGTCCTTAAGAGATAAGGAGATAGCTAGGTCTATTCATAGGAAAATGCCCTCACCCAAGATCGCAACAAAGGTAGGATTAGCCCTCTATCCATCTAGCAACAGAACTCACTACATGGCACCTGTGTTAGCTACTCTGGGTTGAGAACCAGTGTCACAACTCTGGTCCCTTAACCAGTGTTAGCAAATAAATGTGGAATAGTGTAATTCACCGGACAGTAAAGAGATACGTTGCTGTAACCACAAACAACTCTAAAACAGTAATAGTAAGAAAATAATAATAATAATAATAATAATAATAATAATAATAATAATAATAATAATAATAATAATAATAATAATAATAATAATAATAATAATAATAATAATAATAATAATAATAATAATAATAATAATAATAATAATTTTTATTTATATACCGCATCCTCTCCCCTGGGGGACTCGGAGCGGTGCACAGGGAAATTAAAATAACTATAAAAATACATAAATAGAAAATAAAAACAGATTAAACTAGATTATCCCTGCGCTAAAATCCCCAAATATATATTACCTAAAATCCCTTTCACCCTATTAGACAGAGACTAACCAAGGCCGGCCAAGCAGAAAAAGTGTGTTTTAAGTTTTTGACGGAAGGAGCGGAGGTCCGTAGTTGTTCTGATATCAGGGGGAAGGTCGTTCCAGAGGGCCGGGCCCACCACAGAGAAGGCCCTTCCCCTGGGCGTCGCCCGCTGGCATAGCCTAGTGGACGGCACCCGGAGAAATCCCTCTCTGTGGGAGCGAATCGGCCATGAGGATGTATGAGGCAGGATCCGATCCCGCAGATAACTAGGTCCGAGCCATGGAGCGCTTTAAAGATGATCACTAACACCTTGAAGCGCACCCGAAAGACGACAGGCAGCCAGTGCAGCTCGCGTAAGAGCGGTATTATATGGGTAAACCTAGAGGTTCCCATTATTGCTCGCGCGGCTGCATTCTGGACCAGCTGAAGTCTTCGGGTGCACCTCAAGGGGAACCCCATGTAGAGAGAATTACAATAGTCCAGTCGGGATGTCACGAGGGCATGAGTGACTGTGCAAAGGGCATTCCGATCCAATAGGGGGCGCAACTGGCGTACCAGGCGAACCTGGTAAAACGCCCTCCTGGCCACGGCTGTCACTTGATCTTCCATAGACAGCCGGGTATCCAGGAGGACGCCCAAGTTGCGCACCCCATCCACAGGGGTAAGATGTTCGTCCCCTATGGCCAGTGATGGAGTCAACTGGTTGAATCGGGCAGCCGGGAACCACAGCCACTCGGTCTTGGACGGGTTGAGTCTGAGTCTGTTACTTCCCATAGTCTTTACTTTGTAGCAACTAAAATACTTCTTCCGACTAACTTCTCAAACAATAGTAGCAGTCCTTCACCCAACACAGATATCTTACAGTGATGCAAAACAAATACTCCTCCTTTTTCACCGCTCCTCAGCACAGGGAATCGAAAAGGGAACGGACTGTGATTCTGAGCTTGCTTTATGGTAGAGCTGAGACTCACAGCGAATCAGAATTGAAGACAGTTCTTACAGCTACATAACTCCTTAAGAACATAGGCTCATATATATATATATATATATATATATATATATATATATATATATATATATATATATATATATATATATATATATATATATATATATATTTATATATATTGTCAACCCAATATATATATATTGTCAACCCAATATAAGGCTGCATATCCTAACAACCTGGGAAGATTACGTCACCCAGCAAGGCTCAACCAAGCTTGGGAACTCAAAACACCACCTACAAAGTTACCCCTGCATGGCCCTATGGAAGTCTGATAACCAATCAGAATACAAGCTCAAATTTAAAAACCCAGAGAGGGTATAAAACCCAGGCACTCTTGGCACCTCTGCTCTTTTTTTTTCTTCGTCCAACATCTTCAAGGCACGTGATCCTGTTCATTAATAAACCTTCTTTCCAAGTAACTTCCATGAATCCAGTGTCTTTCCCCCCACTTGGAACTGAACTCTGAAGGACATTTCTTACAACATAGGTTTACAGCTATTTTGTTTTTTTATTTAATCCTTCTACCGTACTTTTTGAAGTATATGACACACTTTTTCCTCCCCAAAAAAGAGGTTGAAAATCTGGGTGCGCCTTATACACTGAATACAGCATTTTTGGCCTACCAAAACCCCACCCCCTTTGCAAAAATGGACATGCAGAGGGTTTGGGAGACTTGCAAACTGCTCCGAGGGGCTGGGGAGGGCAAAAATGAGCAAAAATTGCTGTTTTTGCTAATTTTTGTCCACCAGCCCCCAGGAGCACTCTACAAGCCTCCCCAACCCTCTGCATGCCTTTTTTTCCTGCAAAAAATGGGCTGTGTTTTTGCTCATTTTTGCCCCCCGCCCCAGCTCCAGGAGCACTCTAAGAGCCTCCCAAAGCTTTGCATGTCCCGTCCCCCCGCCTTTTCTTTTTCCTTTGCCAAAAACGAGGTGTGCAAAAAGTTGGGGAGGCCTGCAGAGTGCAAAAACTTTTTTAAAAAAACAATCTACCTCTTCAAAATCATGGTGCGTCTTATACTCCAGTGCGTTTTATAGTCTGAAAAATATGGTAGTTCTATCTCTGTGTTCTATTTCTATATTCCTGTGTTGGCAGCCCTGTGTTTTCCTATCTTGACTATTTCTTAGTGCTTTCAATCCTTTCCCCAGATTTTCAACTCTTGTAGCTGAAGTCAGTCCATTTGCATGTGAAAATCGTTTTCGCTCCTTTAGAGCCCTGCGAATGGGCTTCTCTCTCTCCCACAGCAGTCGCAGGGCCTCTGTTGATGGAGCTGGTTTGTAGAGTTTTGCACCTGCAGGCAGTGGACTTGATTGGGTGTGCAGGCTCTGGTTGGCTTCTCTTCTCATCCCTGCTTTCAGCTCTGCCGCTGAGCCCTCTTGCAGCGTCAACAAGAATTTCTCTGGTTGGGGTCTTTTCTTCCCAGCCTTTAGCTCTGCCTTTAAGCTCTCTGGCAGCTTCAGCAAGAATCCACGTTTCCCTTTTCCAAATGAAGGTAGAGGTTCTTCCTTTTGGGTTGGAGGTCTCTCTTCCCCAGGAATGGGGAATGGATAGTCCCAATCAGCTGTTGGAAGAAATGTCCTTCTGGATTCAGTTCCAACAAGGGGGAAAGACACTGGAAACCTGGAGGCTGCTTGGAAAGATGGTTTAATGGTGGACAGGATCACATGGCTTGAGCTCCTGAACAGGAAAGGGGGATCACATACTTCAGTGTTGGGTGAAGAAGAAGAGAAGAGTGAGAAGGGCTGGAAGTTCCTGCTTTATACTCTCTGTTCAGCCCCACCTCTCTGTTTCCTGTTCCTGTGTAAGAAATGTATTCTGATTGGTTGTCAGACTCCTACAGGGCCAGGTTTGAGTTTCTAAGTGCCATGTGGTGAGTTTCTCTGGAAGGCTAATCCTTCCTTTATTATGTAAAGTACATAATAGCTCAGGCTTTAATGGCTCATTGACAAAGGGGGGGGGGGGGCAGGAAGCTGCAGGGAGCTACATTGTCTCTCCCTTTTCACATCGAGGGAAATATAATATTCTGCCTTTTCAATATTTCCTAGGATAATTCATTTTTCTAGGAGCGCGGGGAGTGCTAACTTCCTACAGAGCCTTGAGAGTTGATATTGTCCACTTCAGAAAATCCCATTTTAGGTTTTGGGTCAGAAGGATGTGAAGAACAGGGCACCTTTCAAAGGCACCATCTGGGCCAAGGAAAATTAATTTGTATCTATTTCAAAGGAATCTAAATAACAGGCTTGTTTACCATCCCCTCTTTATCATACAGACTCTCCCATCAATAAAAGGTAGGGACTGTTTTCATTTTCCTTCCCAGGTGGTGTCAAATCCCTGGATCGAAAGAAAGAAAGAAAGAAAGAAAGAAAGAAAGAAAGAAAGAGAGAGAGAGAGAGAGAGAGAGAGAGAGAGAAAAGAAAGAAAGAAAGAGAGAGAGAGAGAGTCCCAGCTGATTTTATTTTATTATTTATTTTATTTATTATATTTATACCCCGCCATTCTCCAAGCGGACCCAGGGTGGCGCACAGGAATGTTAAAATACATACAAAGCATAATAAAATTTTAAAAAAGATATTCTAATAAAATCCTGTGCTAAAACCGAATTAAAAATCCCAAATTTAAAACTATCTAGGAGTCAGTAATGGAGGTTACGCTAGGCTGGCTAGATGGAATAGGTGTGTCTTCAGACACTTGCGGAAGAGGCGGAGGTCGGAGATGGTGCGGAGTTCAGGGGGTAGGTCGTTCCACAGGGCAGGGCCCGCCACAGAGAAGGCCCTTCCCCTGGGTGTCGCCAGTCGGCACTGTCCAGCCGACGGCACCCTGAGGAGGCCCTCTCTGTGGGAGCGTATCGGTCTGAGGGATGTATGGGGCAGGAGGCGGTCTTGCATGTAACTAGGCCCCGAGCCATGGAGCGCTTTAAAGATGGTCGTTAAAACCTTGAAGCGCACCTGAAAGACCACAGGAAGCCAGTGCAGCTCGCGCAGGATAGGTGTTATGTGGGAATGTCTAGGCGCTCCCGTAATCACCCGCGCGGCTGCGTTCTGGACTAGCTGCAGCTTTCGGGTGCACCTCAAGGGAAGCCCCATGTAGAGAGCATTACAGTAGTCGAGTCGAGAGGTAATGAGTGCTTGAGTGACTGTGCGTAAGGCACAGGAAATGGGAGGAAATGGGGATTTTGCAGTATCCTTCCCCTGCCACGCCACCAAGCCATGCCCATCAAGCCATGCTACGCCCACTAAGCAACATCCACAGAACCAGAAGTATTTTTTTTAATCCCACCACTCATACACACACCATAAACAAAGACCCTTTAAAACACCACCAGGATTAGGTTATATATTTTCTTCAGTTCTGATTGTCTCTACAGCCATCAGATCCCAACTAAACTTCCTTAATGCCACCAACAATGGAACTCTTTCACGTCCTATAATTCTGTGATACTAATTAAAGTCTACAGTTTACATCAATATTGAAAGCTGATAAAGCATTTAAAGCAAAAAAAAACCAACCCCAACCCTCTATAAGCTGGCTGTCGGGATTGTTTCTGAAAAGATAGTTACTAAAATTAATTTATATTTTCTGGATCGGACCAGCCAATCAGAAAATCCCTTCATAGAAAGCTATTTTTAAAACATTTATATTTTTTTAATGTAGTGCTTATTCCATTCAAGCATTGTGTGGTTGTTAGGGGTGGGGGAGGACGGAGAGTGGGTGGGAGTTGGATAGAAAAATCTCTAAATAGTTATGATCGAAGGAGAGAGGATTTTTTTTAAAACTCCAGCTCTGACATTTTATTTCAGCATTTTTCCTTTTGTTTTCATGATATAGAAACCAATTTAACTGTATGAATACTGCAAAGTTGCAAAGTTACATACTTTGTAAATCTTTGTAAGACAGCCAGAATCACCAAGAGTAGTTGAGTGTCCATGTACCTACCTACCTTCCTTCCTTCCTTCCTTCCTTCCTTCCTTCCTTTCTTTCTTTCTTTCTTCCTTCCTTCCTTTCTTTCTTTCTTTTTCCGTTCCCTCCTTCTTTCCTTTCAACAAACAAACAGTTATGCTGCTAACCATTCTTCCATGTAGAAAACTTCAAAACTGCCAGTTAGTTTGAAGTTGTCCACTGGCTTAGCCTACACACACACACACAAACACACACTTACACACACACCACCACATTATTTTTACTTTTTAGCTCTCCGATTCCTAGGATGGATTTTTCACCTTGCTGCTCTTTAGCTAAATACTAAGGACACTCTGTAGGGACGCGGTGGCTCAGTGGCTAAGAAGCTGAGCTTGTCAATCAGAAAGGTCAGCAGTTCGGTGGTTCGAATCCCTAGCGCCACATAACAGAGTGAGCTCCCATTATTGGTCCCAGCTTCTGCCAACCTAGCAGTTTGAAAGCACCTAAAACATGCAAGTAGAAAAATAGGAACCACCTTTGGTGGGAAGGGAAGCGTTCCATGTGCCTTCAGTGTTTAGTCATGTTGGCCACATGACCACGGAGACATCTTCAGACAGCACTGGCTCTTCGACTTTAAAACGGAGATGAGCACCGCCCCCTAGGGGTCGGGAAAGGCTAGCACTTATATGCGATGGGAACCTTTACCTTAAGGACACTCCAAAACAGTAAACACCTGTCATTTTCCTACTTTTCTGACATTTTAAAACCTTCTGCAGATTGATCTTGCCAAGTCCAACTATTTTATAAGCTATAAATAGGCACCCAGAAATTATAGGGACAAGGGACAGGTATGCAATGTTTGTGAGGCTATAAAACACTTGGGGACCTTTGGTGATCCAATGTTCAGCTTTATATGACAATTCGTCTCTCTGCATTTTAGAGAACAAGCAGCGACTCTGTTTTCTTGAAGCAGAAGCATCACGAGACATAAGGATTTCCACGCACAGGATGATGGCCCGTCTTTACATGCATAGCAACATATGTTGGGCCAGATTTTGTTAGGGTTCGATTTTGACATAGATAACAGCAAAACGTCTCGACAATTTATGGTTGCTCGCTAAAGATTGTTGATGACGAAGACTACAAAACTGAAAGTGCATCTGTGCTTTAGAAGAAATGTGACAGCTTGCCTTTCCGTTCCACTGTTTTGTCATCAACAGACACCCAATGTGGTCACATTTTCATGGTGAGTGTTCTTCTAGATGCTCGGTGTTTTACTTTTCTCATCAACAAGCAACAAGTTGGTGAAGGTCATGTAAGTTTAGCCCTAGATTTTCCCAATGTCTTTAGAACAGGGGTCTCCAACCTTTGCAACTTTAAGTCTGAAGGACTTCAGCTCCCAGACTTTTCCAGCCAGCTTTGCTTTGCTGGAGAATTCTGGGAGCTGAAGTCCTTCAGACTTAAAGTTGCAAAGGTTGGAGACCCCTGCTTTAGAAGACGGAGGCTTTTGTAAGTTTAGAATTAGTTTCTGGTGTGCTTCTTTTAAGCTACACATTTGTAGACAAGGTAGTTGTGTATGAAATACCTTCATCTTTATTACCTTGCTGTATCTGCAGGAAGTTATACATATCTTGGTTAATCTCAGAAGGACAAGTTTGTTCTTGTTCTAAAATACCTTCTTGCCTTGATACAAGGTACTTTTAGAATAATAGAGTTGGAAGGGACCTTGGAGGCCCTCTAGTCCAACCCCCTGATTGAGCAGGAATGCTACATCACTTTAAACAAATGGCTATCCAACATCTTCTTAAAAACTTCCAGTGTTGGGGCATTTACAACTTCTGAAGGCAAGTTGTTCCACTGATTAATTGTTCTAACTGTCAGGAAATTTCTCCTCAGTTCTAAGTTGCTTCTCTCCTTGATTAGTTTCCACCCATTGCTTCTTGTTCTGCCCTCAGGCGCTTTGGAGAATAGCTTGACTCCCTCTTCTTTGTGGCAGCCCCTGAGATATTGGAACACTGCTATCATGTTATCCCTAGTCCTTCTTTTCATTAAACTAGGCATATCCAGTTTCTGCAACTGTTCATTGTATGTTTTTTCCCTTCCGATCTTGGAGTTCTAGTGGACAACCATTTAAATACAACCTGGCAATGTGCTGCAGCTGCCAAAAAGCCAACACAGTTGTAGGCTACATAAACAGGGGGATAGAATCAAGATCACATGAAGTGTTAATACCACTTTATAAGGCCTTGGTAAGGCCACACTTGGAAGACTGCATTCAGTTTTGGTTGCATTCTATGAACTCAGGGAAGCAAAAAGAAGAAATAGCAATAGCACTTAAGACTTATATACCACCTTACAGCATTTGTTGGGCAGTTTACAAAGTCAACGCATTGATCCCAACAATCTAGGTTTTCATTTTACTGACCTCAGAAGGACAGAAGGCTGAGTCAGCCTTGAGCCTGTGAGAAGAAATGACTGATATTAGTGTAAGAAGGAGACCGAAGGGCAGAGGTCAACAGTATTTGTCTTCCAATCAAGGAAAGCAAAGCAGAGCTAAGGAGAACAATTTAGGCAGACTTCCTTCTTGTTATTTCTTCCTCTCACATCATTGTAGTTGACAGCATAAAGTCAAAGAGATGTGATGGCTGCTAAACTGCATCTTTAAGCTGCATCTCCAAACAAGATTCATTGAGGTTTTTGAGCCTCAATCATAATAGCAATAACTGGATAGGTCCATCACCCTTCTCTCTCTCTCCTCTTCTACATTGGATTGGAAGCGGGAAAATACTTGACAGAAAACATGGGTTGAATTTTGAATGAAAGAAGTTGCAAGTTTAGTTCTGGTATTGATCATCAGATCTTGAAACCACTTGAAATCTTAGAACCTTGACCCAGAAACAAGGAAAGGGACAACGAAGTTCTGAAGTGGTCTCTAGTTGCGATCTCTAAACTCATTAGATCTATCAGAAATCTATTTCGTGTGTGATTGGATTGATTGAAATAATGAATAAGCTGACAACCCAAAGAAAGTGAAACTCGGTGACCTTAAAACTATGGTTCTTCATGTTAGGTGATTTTCCATTAAGGTTGTTGTTATTTTTCATGTTATTTTTGTCTTTGGTAGATTATGATGTCTTTTAAGGCGATGAGTCATAGGTATGACTAAAAATACTGGAGTGGGATCACTATAAAAAGCAAGTTTCCTCTGTATTCCATTTGAATTTCAGTTGATTGGTCAGATACGTAATTATTTGCCATTAGATTAACGCCTTCAGAAAAGACAGCCTGCATTATTTTCTACATTAAATCTGGCATCATCCAGGATGAGAAATAGATGATAGACAGTGAGTAGAGATATGGATGGATGGATGGATGGATGGATGGATAGATGGATAGATATAGAGATATAGACATAGATAGACAGACAGACAGACAGACAGACAGACAGACAGACAGACAGACAGACAGATGTAGAGATATAGAGGTAGGTAGGTAGGTAGGTAGATATAGAGATATAGAGATAGGTAGGTAGGTAGAGATAGTGAGATAGAGATAGAGATAGAGAGATAGAGATAGAGATAGAGATAGAGAGATAGATATTTCACATATAACAGCCCAAAGCTCAGACAGACAGACAGACAGACAGACAGACAGACAGACAGACAGACAGACAGACAGACAGACAGATGTAGAGATATAGAGGTAGGTAGGTAGGTAGATATAGAGATATAGAGATAGGTAGGTAGGTAGAGATAGAGAGAGATAGAGAGATAGAGATACAGAGAGAGAGAGAGAGATATTTCATATAGAACAGCCCAAAGCTCAGCTCAGTTTTGCCACTCATGAGTGCATACCTCCTGACTGCCAGCTGATTTTCACGTCTCTGCCATGCATGTACGGGGGTGGCTCATATGTAGGAGACCCACATGCATGCATGGGGGTGGGGCTCATATGTGGGGTGGCATGCGCGCAGGACAGGTCGCACAGGGGTGGGTTGTGCACGCATGTGCGGGGTAATGCATGCCCATGCAGGGGTCATGTATACATGAACAGAGGCCAGGGCACACATAGGAGGTTGCATGAGCATGTGCAGGGGTGGGGTGTGCACATTGCATTATGGATCTGTGCACATACATTTTCTGCACTCAGCACCAAAAAAGATTAGCCATCTTCTGGTCTGGAACATGATGCACTCGGGGTCTCGGTTAACTGTCTCAGAATTTCTGGGACTCAGAAGCCAGATGTCATTTTATTAATGGAGGTTTCCAGCTTGGGGAAGAAAAAGAAACGAATCAACCAAAGACCATTGAGAAAGATCAGTAAATAGCCATTTCGGAAGACATGTGAATTTAGGAAACTCGGTATACCATGATTTCTGGAGGAATATCCATACGGCATTGCGCCTTTGCCTATTCGGGTGCATTTTTTTAAATTTAAATTTAAAATGCAGCATATACAATATGGTTAAGTATACAGATACCGGGACACCCTTCGCACAGTCACTCATGCGCTTGTGACGTCCCATCGAGACTACTGTAATGCTCTCTACATGGAGCTCCCCTTGAGATGCATCCAAAGGGTGCAGCTGGTCCAGAATGCGGCCGCGCGGGCAGTTGTGGGAGTCACTAGATCCTCCCACGTAACACCTCTCCTGCATGGGCTACACTGGCTGCCTGTGGCCTTTCGGGTGCGTTTCAAGGTGTTGGTTATTATCTTCAAAGCGCTCCATGGCACAGGACCTAGTTATTTGCGGGATGGCATCCTGCCCCATACATCCCTTTGGCCGATTCGCTCTCACAGAGACGGACTTCTCCGGGTGCCGTCCACTAGGCAATGCCAGCGGGCGACACCCAGGGGAAGGGCCTTCTCTGTGATGGGCCCGACCCTCTGGAATGACCTTCCCCCTGACATTTGGTTTTAGCGCAGGATAGGTTTATTTAATAGTTTTTTAAATTATATTTATTGTATTTTGTATGTTTTTAAATTTTCCTGTGCGCCGCCCTGGGTCCTTTGTGGAAAAGGGCGGGATATAAATTTAAATAAATAAAAATAAATAAATAAATTAGAATGACCACGGACCTCCGCTCCTTCCGCCAGAAACTCAAAACCCACCTGTTTCAACTAGCCGGCCTGGGCTAATTCCATGCTTCCCGCCTCAGTTTGTAATTTTAATTTATGTGATTAGGCTTTAAGGTCAAGTTTTTAATTTTTATAAATTTGTACAGGGGATTATTTAATTCGATTTTAGTTTATATGTAATGTTGATGTCTCTTTTTAATTTTTTACCTGTACACCGCCCCGAGTCCCCTCGGGGAGAGGGGGCGGTCTAGAAATCTAATAAAATAAAATAAAATAAAATCAGATAAATCCAGGAACCAGTGTATTGGTGTAGAAAAGTAAAGACTATCTATATAATTGCAGTCCCCATAGAAAGGCAGTGATAAAGACCTTAACTGTATTTTCTTAATTACTTATAAACAAGAGATACCAAGGTCTTCAACATATGTGCAGATTAAAAGAATTTTTTTCCATCTTTAATATACTCTTAGTCACTTTGCATAATAACTAAACCTATCCCCTGATTATAGCGCTAGAGCAGGGGTCCCCAACCTTTTTGGCACCAGGGACCAGTTTCATATTAAAAACATTCCGTGGACCGGTGGCCATGGCACGGCTGGTGTAGAGGGGGTGGGAGGGGAAGGGGAACAGACGGCGCATGCATGTGTGTGTGTGTGTGGGGGGTGAGTCAGCTCACTCACCCCTCCCAGGCCCCCAATGGTGCGAACGACCATGCCTGCGCTCTCCCGCCCCTGGCGCACGTTCTGCCCAGACGGCTGCCCCCTCCTCCCTCCTCCTCCTCCTCTCTGGGCCTTTCTAAGAATTGCGCCACTCAGTGTGGCCTGGTTCCTATCAAGCCACGACCAGCACCGGTCCGCGGCCCAGGGGTTGGGGACCCCTACGCTAGAGGCTTGGACATTATAGTAAAGAAGCACTTCCTTGCCCATACTCCATTCAAACCCACTAAGTTCTGTTTCTTACCATTAAATATACTGTACTTGGTCCCAAACAGGTTCTCCAATAAGAACATTAGGGAAAACGTGATGCTTTCTTGACTTATCATTAACTGTTGGTTCATTCCATCTTAGACATAAAGCCTGAGACATATTTGGGTGCAGTTTTTTCCCCTTGTGCAAAGCCAAACATAATTCTGGTTGCCATCCAAACCACTGTCATGTCAGTAATACCCTGCATATATTCTGCCAGTCCGTTGAACATGGTAAGGCCACGGGTAGCAAATCAAGGAAGGATTAGCTTACAGAACCTCTGGCAGGGAAGCTTTCCACTTAGCACTGGGCATTCTGATGGATTTCTCAACCCCGAGCTGCCATCCAGCTGATTATCCCATTTGTCTCCATTAGGCTAAATTGGCAGTTATGTCTTCATGGCGAAAAATGTGCATGTGTGTATGTATGTGTGTGTGTGTGTGTGTGTGTGTGTGTGTGTGTGTACATTTGCAAATCAGCAGGAAGCAAGGAAGAAAAGATGCTTTAGGAGGGAACTCTACAATACAATACAATACAATAGCAGAGTTGGAAGGGACCTTGTAGGTCTTCTAGTCCAACCCCCTGCATGGGCAGGAATCTTATACCATTTCAGACAAATGGCTGTCTAACATCTTTTTAAAGACTTCCAGGGTTGGGGCATTCACAACTGCTGGAGGCAAGCTGTTCCAGAGGTTAATTGTTCTTACTGTTAGGAAATTTCTCCTTAGTTCTAAGTTGCTTCTCTCCTTGGTTAGTTTCCACCCATTGCTCCTTGTCCTGCCCCCAGGTGTCTTGGAGAAAAGTTTGACTCCCTCTTCTTTGTGGCACCCTCTGAGATATCGGAACACTGCTATCATGTCTCCCCTGGTCCTTCTCTTCATCAAACTAGACATACCCAGTTCCTGCAGCCGTTCTTCATATGTCTTAGTCTCCAGTCCTCTAATCATCTTGGTTGCTCTTCTTTGCACTCTTTCCAGAGTCTCCACGTCTTTTCTACATCGTGGCGACCAAAACTGTATGCAGTATTCCAAGTGTGGCCTTACCAAGGCACTATACAGTGGCATTAACACTTCACGCGATCTAGATTCTATCCCTCTGTTGATGCAGCCTAGAACTGTGTTGGCTTTTTTGGCAGCTGCTGCACACTGCTGGCTCATATTTAAATGGTTGTCCACTAGGATTCCGAGATCCCTCTCACAGTTGCTACTATTGAGCAAGGTACCACCTATACTGTACTTGTGCATTTGGTTTTTCTTGCCTATATGTAGGACCTTACTTTTTTCACAATTGAATTTCATTTTATTAGACAGTGCCCAATGTTCAAGTTTGTCTAGATCCTTCTGTATCTTAAGCCTATCTTCTGGAGTGTTGGCTATTCCTGCCAGCTTGGTGTCGTCTGCGAATTTGATGAGTTCCCCATTTATCCCCTCATCCAAATCATTGATGAAGATGTTAAAGAGTACTGGGCCTAAAACAGAGCCTTGGGGGACTCCACTGCATACTTCCTTCCATGTAGATGCAGTTCCATTGAGGACTACACGTTGAGTGCGGTTGGTCAGCCAGTTACGAATCCATTTGGTGGTGGTGCTGTCTAACCCACAATTTTCTACTTTATCTAATAGTAGGTTATGGTCTACTTTATCAAATGCCTTACTGAAGTCCAGGTAAATTATATCAACAGCATTCCTCTGGTCCACTGATTTTGTTACTTTGTCAAAGAATGCAATTAGATTCGTCTGGCATGATCTGTTTTTGACAAACCCATGTTGGCTTTTGGCTATTACTTTGTTTGCTTCTAGGTGTTCACTTATTTGTTGTTTAATTATCTTTTCCAGAATCTTTCCTGGTATTGAGGTCAGGCTGATGGGTCTATAGTTTCCTGGATCTGTTTTTTTTCCTTTTTTGAAGATGGGAACCACATCTGCTCTTTTCCAGTCTTCTGGCAGTTCCCCGGTGCTCCAGGATCTCTGAAAGATATAGTTCAGTGGTTCTGAGATCTCGTCTGCCAGTTCCTTCAGAACCCTGGGGTGTAATCCATCCGGTCCTGGTGATTTGAACTCGTCCAGGGCAGACAGGTGCTCACTTACCATTTTCTTCTCTATTTCAACTTGTGTTCCTAATCTGATATTTGTGGTGCTGTTTTTGGCTTTATTTGAGAGCGAAGAGGATGACAAAGTAACAGAATTGGAAGGAACCTTGGAGGTCTTCTTGTCCAACCTTCTGGTCTAGCAGGAGACCCTACACCACTTCAGACAAATGGCTGTCCAATCTCTTCTTAAACAATTTCCAGCACTGGAGCACCCACAACCTCTGGAAATCAGCCATTCCAAGTGATTCATTGTTCCAATGGTCAGGACATTTCTTCTTAGTTTTAGGCTGGATCTCAGAGTGAATGAACTTAGTACACCTCTCAGAACATCAATGTTCATTAGAAACGATCCCACACACTCTCCTTTATGTACACATTGTGATTATATGTTGTGTGAATGTTGTTTGTGTTGCTGTTGGGAGGTGTGTGTGTGTGTGTGTGTGTGTGTGTGTGTGTTTTAAATTTTCCCCAACTGATGATTTTCTGGTTATTTATTTATTTTAACATTTTCCAAACTTTCTTTCAGGCTCACTGTTAAGGAATCTACATTTTCTTTAAAGAGATGGCTATGATTAAACAGTGGTGCATGCTGGAAGTATTAAGAATTTAAATATATTTTAGACTCCATTAAATTCATGTCTATCTGATATCAAACCTGAGGATTATAGAAGCTAAGCCTGCATGTTACAATATGTTAGACAAAGGATTTTAATCTAAATGTCTATATTATGCCTGGGGGCAAGAAAAACCTTTCTTCTTACCTTCACTTATATTCCCTTCCTCCTTCCTTCCTTCCTTCCTTCCTTCCTTCCTTCCTTCCTTCCTTCCTTCCTTCCTTCCTTCCTTCCTTCCTTCCTTCCTCAATTCTTTCAACTTGGCATCTTTGGAGAACTTAAACCCCTTTTCCATCACATGTTTTCCTTCCTTTCAACTTCCATCCAGGCTATCTTCTTGCCCTCCTCCTTTAAATCCAAAACTGTTTTTTCTATCTTCATTTCAGGTGGTGCACAAAGCCAAATAAGTGCCAATGCATTACAGGAGTTGCCCCAAAGTGGGAAGTTCTTCACACCTTGTGGAACATAAAATTAATTTCACGATGAATTTACCTTTCCCAATTTGTACCGAACATGTACTGTTGTAGGAAAGCCAGGACACAGATAAGCTCTTCAAAGTAGCAAAAGTTTATTATGTGGACAGGTTCATTTATAAGCTGCAAGCTCATACAAAAATGTCTGAACCCCCAAATATTGACAAGGATTGTCTCTTATACCCTCGGTGACGTAGACATTCCCGTTCTCCTACATCTGCCCAAATATGGAGTTGGGGGACTCGAAAACCCACCGGTTGACACAGTTTGCTTAGGTCGACAAGATATATGCATTCAGAGGCTATTTGTGGCTAGCAAGGAGATAAATGGGGAAGTTGCTGGGAAAAGATCGTGGGAGCAACCCAGCAAACAGGATGCTGTCTGGGGCAGGACCTTTTTGCAAGTACAGCAGTATATTGAGCATAGCTTGCGATCTTACTTCTTGACCAAAGTTTCCTTAACCAATGTTTCAGGCCTAGGCCAGCCCTAGACCTCTGTATCTTCTGTTGCTACCTCAGTACAATCTTTTCAAGTGGACAATATGACGTCCATCTCAATTCCTCAGAGAGGGTTCACTTATCTCCAATCAGTGGTGGGGTGTGTGTGTGTGAAAACGGGCTTATCCTGAAACTCTGCATCACTTATTGAAGTACAAGAGTGATGATTTTCAAGGCCAGTCAAATTGGCAATGTTGAAAATCCTTTAGAAATGTTCTCTGTTTCTTTGCATCTCCGGCAGAAGATATTGTAACTTTCCTAGACGCTGTTCTACACCATTTTCTTTAAATACTGATAAAGGAAGGCAGAACTGTAAAGTAGCAGGGGGAAATGGTGCTATGGATACAAATGGAAATCATCTTAACAAATCTTATCCAGTTGCCAAGGACAATATTTAATTTCAACACCAAATCTTTGGAAGAATCAAATAATCTTCTTCACAATCACAGCTAAGGATGCCTATTAGAAGAATAGAGGTTGAAGATGAAACAGCAGCAGCAGATTTTTGGATTCTGGCAGGATCTGATTCCCTTTGGCTAAACTCCAAAAGCTAAAATCCACCGGAGCTTTTAGTATTTGGATGGAAAATGACCAGGAAGTATCACAATTATAGCTGAGCCTGGAAGAAGAAGAAGACAGTGTCAACTTTGGTGGGGCTGCCAGTAAAATAACGTGAATATGTCCCTGAAGTCACTGAGAGTCAACCTGAACTCCAAGAAGACTTTACATTGTTTTAACTTTGACATGATGGGACCAATCTGAAAGAAACGGAGCTTCTGGCCAAGGGAATGTTTCATCTATCTCCACCTATATTAATAGGTAGGTAGGTAGGTAGGTAGGTAGGTAGGTAGGTAGGTAGGTAGGTAGGTAGATAGATAGATAGATAGATAGATAGATAGATAGATAGATAGATAGATAGATAGATAGATAGATGTGCTATACAGATAGATAGATAGACAGACAGACAGACAGACAGACAGACAGACAGACAGACAGACAGACAGACAGACAGACAGACAGACAGACAGACAGACAGACAGACATGAGAAATATAGAGATGATAGAAAGAGATAGAGATGATATGGAGATGGAGATGGAAATGGAGATAGAAAGGAGACAGACCGACAGATAGATGGATGGACAGACGGACAGACAGGCGAACAGATGGACAGATGGATAGGTGGCTAGATGGATAGATGGATAAATGGATAGATGGATGATTCATAGATAGATAGATAGATAGATAGATAGATAGATAGATAGATAGATAGATAGATAGATAGATAGATATCAGAACATGACAGAACTCCAACACATCTGCAATGGTCTTCTTCTTTTGCCTTTATTGGCTCTCTTCCAAAGTGAGTAAAGCCCATGCTCCTGCAACTTTCAGTTTAGGACGTATGTAGAACACGAGCATTATTCCCGCCCCCTCTTTTAATGAAAATATTTTGGAACCTTTAGGCTCTTCCTCCTGATCAGTTCCACGGTGAGCATTCTCCCATGTAACAGTGTTAACAAGGAAAAAAAGCAGGCCAGGTTGATGCCTTTTATTAAAAGGCATCAAGTTGCACTCTGGGGCAAGGAGTGACAATGATAAAAATTTTCAGTTAATCAGCACGGAAGGTCATTGCACAAGAGAGGGCTATAAATGCGGCCTGATGTGCTGTTTTTCTTAGTCAAGTCTGTTGCTGCAATTTCTCCTTAACCGGCGACCGTTCAAAAAAAAAAAAAAAAGCCCTTGCAGCTCCTAAGAGCTATTGCCAGGTATTGGGAGCATCTTTCCCCCTGGCTCATTTTTACCAAATGACCCCCATCTCTGCTTTGACAGACCTCCGTTTCAGGATAATTAAGGATGAGCAAATGGAGGCTTTCGCTCAACGCCAATCGCTTCCCCCAAGAGCCCCCGAAACCCTCCACCAAAAAATTAGATTTCGCGACGATTGGAGACAATTTATCCCAGGCCTCTCGTTCCAAGTTGCAAAATATAAAATTGAAATGTTAAGAGGAGGAGGCAGGAAACGGAACGTCTCAAGGTCACCGAGCAAGGGGAACAGCCTCAGCGAAAGTTCGGCATACAAATTAATGGGGAAGCCCTGAGTTTGTCGTTGTTGCCTCCTCTACCATCCCAAACGAACAAACTCGCCAGCCTTGCCTGTTCAACGTCCACGATCACTGGGCACAAAACAAACTGTTGAGGGTAATTATGTCCATTGGAATTCTAAGGCAAGCGGGGGTGACATTAAGATGCAACGAATAGACCTTCCGGAATGGATATCTAATGCAATCATACAATAAACTCACCAACTGGACGGTGAATGCGTCCACATTATCTGTGGAAAAAGAGTGTAATTGTAATCTCACCAAGCTCAAGGTTGACTCAGCCTTCCATCCTCCCAACGTGGGTAAAACGAGGACCCAAATATCTGGGGGAAATATGTTGACTCTGTAAATCTTCTTAGAGAGGGCTGCAAAGCACTGCAAAGCAAAATATACCGCGTTTTTCAGAGTATAAGATGCACCTTTTTCCCTCAGAAAAGAGGCTGAAAATCTGGGTCTTATACACTGAATACAGCATTTTTTGGCCTCCTGAAACTCCACCCCCTTCACCTAAATGGCCATGCATAGTCTTTAGGAGGCTTATAGAGTGCTCCTGGGGGGCTGGGAAGAGCAGAAATGAGCAAAAACGGGCCATTTTTTGCCCCCCTCCAGTCCCCAGGAGCACTGTATTAGCCTCCTAAAAGCTATGTGTGTCCTTTGTTTGACAAAAAACGGGCAATGTGCCCCCAGTCCCCAGGAGCACTCTACAAGCCACTTAAAGGCTCTTCATGCCCCTTTTTTGAAAAAAAAAGGGGGGGGGCTTTTTTCATGAAAAACAGGCTGTTTTGGGGAAGTCTGCAGAGTGCAAACCTTTTTTTTTTTAAACTTTGCCTCTTCAAAATCTTGGTGCGTCTTAGCTTCCGGTTCCGGCTCCAGCGGCGACGGGCGAGCCTAGTGCTCGCTCGCCGCTTTGTTTCTTTTTCTGCCCCCCCGCGGGGGCGAGACGCTCCGGTTTGGAGGTCTCCCATAGGGTCGGCTCGGCGGGGACGTTCCTCTTTACGGCGGTGGGGAGAGCGGTCCCTTCCGCGACCTAGGTGAGAGAGAACATGCTGCGGGGGGTTTTCCCTTCGCCAACGGTCGTCGGCGCCATTCACATCAATGAAGAGGGCTGGTCGGAAGGCTTTCCGAGGCTTCAGCTGCGAGGGGAGAGTGAGTTTTTAAAAAAAAAACTTTTTCTTTCGCTGTCAGCCAGGCTGAATGGACTGGGAGGGGGGTGTTTGTTTCCAAAAAAAACCCCTCGGACTTAAGCGGCACTTTAAAATGGCTTCTCGTGGAGAGAAAGCGGAAATCTTTAATCCGGACTGTTTGTTACAAGGGAAAGTGGTCTGCGGCTATTTGCAACAATGTTTCTAGGTCTGGCTGGATAAAAAAATTATTTTACCACTCTCTCCTCTGGGCTCTGAAGTGGGCGGTGGAGGATGGCTTCTCTTTGTCCCTGCCTGACTATTTCAATTATGGAAAATTCCCAGCGTCTCTTTGCAATGGGGACTCCCTCTGGATATTAATGAAGAATTTTTTTCTTGCTGGATTTGTGATTTCTTTTCTGGAATACCTTCGTTATTATATCTACTGAGTTGGAAAATTGTGTCTCTCCTGGTTCCTGAATTTTGCAACTTCACAACCCTGAACTGAACTGAGCTCCTGATTTGCCTCACCAGCCCCACCCGGAAAACGCCATTTTGGTGGCAGTGATTTTAACAATTAATTATGGCACAAGAAACAGCACTGGCAAGTTTAGAACAAAGGATGGCTTCTCTTGAATCTGTTATACAAACTTTGGTACAAGAAATTAAGGCCCAGAGGGCTGAAAATATTAATTTCAAGAAGGAGCTTTTGGATACACGGAAACAAGTGTTGGAGAATACACAGAAGAATGAAGAACTGGAAGGGGGGTTGATGGGGGCTAAGGGAGAGATTAAAAATGTTACTAATGAGGTTGTGGAAATAAATGGGCATGTGTCTAGGATTGATATGGAAAGAATGACATATTTTTTGAGATTTCAGAATGTTTATGAGGAATTTGGTGAATGCCTCCCTGATATTATGAGTACAATTTTAGCAGACTATTTAAATAAACCTAAGGATGAGATCAGGGGGGACATTGGCCTAGTTTATAGAATTAACTCAGCATATGCCAGGATAAATGAAGTGCCTAGAGAGATACATGTGAAATTTGTTAGAAGGTCAACCAGAGAGGAAATCTTGAAAGTGCAGAGAGAGAACCCTTTAATTTACCAACAAAAAACGGTTACTATCTTGAAGCAGATCCCTAGAAAGATTAGAGATGCAAGAAGGAAATTTTCCTTCTTGTCTAAAACATTGTTTGATCATGGGATCTGGTTCAAGTGGGTGACACTTGAAGGGATGCTGGTGTTCTGGGAAGGAGGAAGAGTGAGGATTAAAACAGTTGCTGAGGCGGAAGCCTTTCTTAAAAAACATTCCTCTGTCCTGGGGGAAGATCCAGGGGGGACGGAGGGTGCCACGGCCCCGCCCACTGGGAGCCAGGGAGGAGAAAAAGAAGATACCATTGCCAAGAGACTTAGATCGAAAAAATAACTTTGCCTTGATTTTTCTTTTGATTAATTTTGCATAATATCTGTATCTGGATTTTTTGTAAATGTCTGACAGCATAGAACTAAGAATTTAGGTATATGTACTTGCTTTCACTTTGTAGTGTTATGAAAAATGTTTTTTTTATTTTATTTTTTTATTGTGTATTTTGAGGTCTCGGAAGGGCCGACGACTCTGACGTGAATGCTCTCAAAATTTCTTTGTATCCCTTACCCCACCCTATAGAAAAAATGTAAAACCAATAAAACTTTTTCAATATAAAAAATCTTGGTGCGTCTTATACTCCGGTGTGTCTTATACTCAGAAAAAATACGGTAAGTCTAAGTGTCAAACTGCCAATTTTTTAAAAAAAATATTTTTACTTTTTACATATAAATCTATTGAATAAAGTATAATTGTCCTGGCATTCCACTTGCCATGAAACAAAGGTAAAGACAAATAACATATATACTATTTTAAAGAGTGCTAATGTTATACATTTATTTTTGACCACCATATTCTAGAATGTCAACTTATCTATCATTCTAATATCTGCATTCTAATACATGCATAGTATCCAGGGGTGGGTTTTGGCCGACAATGTTACCAGTACGGCATCCCACAACATTTGTACATGCGTGTGTTCACATTTGCATTTAAAAAGATCTGCGCATGCGCACAACATTAAAAAATGCGGGAAATTACATTTTTTTAAAAATGAAGATTGTTCTGCGCATGTGCAGAACAGAAAATCAAGATGGCGGTGCCGAGGATAGAACCGGTTCAATCACATGTCCGGCCGAGTTACTACCTATTCGGCTGAACCAGTAGGAACCCACCTATGATAGTCTTTCCATCTCCACCTAATCTGATTCTTTTGCATTCCAACTTCTACCTCATGTTTCTAACCATTGATCGAATCTGTGACATGTAGCATAGCATTCTGTATCTCCTTTGTCTTCTATTTTTTAACGTTAGTCTATCCATTTCTGCACAGACTAGTATTGTACTTATTGTCTCCTGCTCCAAGGGGGTGTTTTCGCTCTTCCGCTGCTGCGCGTACACAATTCGTGCTGCTGTCAAGATGTGTAATACTAGCAGTGGTGGGTTCTGGATCCCGTTCCAACCGGTATGGTTGCAACGGGCCCAGCATCGTCCACATGGGTGCATGCAGTGTGTGCATGCGTCTTACCCTCCAGCGATGCCTCTTGCGAGTCTCCGCAATACTCCAGCTGCTTGGTGGAGCATCGCGCAGGTGCTGTAGGTGTCCTGCACATGCGCGGAAGTGCTGAAGAGTTTAAAGACAGGTAAGGAGCGTGGGCAGGCAGGCCCTCCGGAGCACCATACTGGAACAGTACCCAGTGCTCTGGGCAGGTACTGGAACGCCTGTACCGGAGCGTATCGTCTGCAACCCACCACTGAATACTAGGCATGTTGTCCCTTTATCATAGCCATCTGATATAATGCTTAATAAAAATAATTCTGGCTTAAACTCTATATGTTGTCTAATCATTTTTTTTCTAACGACATATAAATTGGGTATCCAAAATTTCCTTGCCTTTATATAGGTCCACCACATGTGGCAATATGTGCCAGGTATTTGCTTACATTTCCGACATGTTGCTAAACATTTTAGTGTCATATTCAGTGTCAATAAAGTGTCAGTTTTTTTACCACGAGGCAATGCCAGCGGGTGACGCCCAGGGGAAGGGCCTTCTCTCTGGCGGGCCCTACCCTCTGGAACGACCTACCCCCCCAAACTTAGATCCATCATGGACCTCCGCTCCTTCCGCCAGCAATTAAAAACTTACCTTTTCCAACAGGCTGGCCTGGCCTAACCTACTGTACTTAGCCTTAGTTATTAGAGAAATTTTTATATTGGGTTTTATGGTAATTTTAACAGAAAGATTTTAGCATAGGAGTTAGTTTAATATAGTTTTAAATATTTATGTAATTTATTGTGATATTTTGTGTTTTTTATATTTCCTGTGCACCGCCCCAAGTCCCTTCGGGGAGAGGGGGCGGTTAATAAGTCGAATTAAAGTAAAATAAAGTAATTTGGAAGAATGACCTTGAATTGGGATAATCTGGTACTGTTTCTCGTGACAGTGCCATGCTAATCAAGCCTGCTAGCAAAGAGAATGCAACAACTTAGGACCATTCATAGGAGGGGAACAATTAACAAGAAGAATAAATATTTCATTACTCCCATCCTTACGGGAAACATCTTGGAGAAGACATACCTCTTGTCTAGTCCAAGGGTGGAAAAAAAGGACCAAATACTTGAAGCTAATCTCAAGCAAAATTTTTTTTTCTCCCTGCAGTGATAAACTTTATCACTGGTGGTTCATCAAACTGGGTATATTCTACTGTAATTATTATAATATATATTTCAGAGCAAAGTCTTTGATCAGAAAGTAATATGAGATTTTCTCATCTCTGCATTACTCTTCTCCCCAAATCATTCACACATAAAGATGCTCCAAAATCTGTCAATTACTTCTGCAGGAATAGCCTAGAATCTTCCGTTACGTTGACAGTTGTAAGATGTTAATCAAATCTTCATTTGCCCCTACTATTTTTAGAACAATGCCTTATTAAATTTATATGAGGAACCACATGTGTTCTTCCCCAATAAGCTAAATATGGCTAAAATATATAGCTTAAGTAGCATTTGAAGTCTTGAATGGCAAGAGGAAGTATTGGAGGAAGAATATAATTTTAAACCTCACAGAACAAAATGAGACACTTGGCATTTGTGAGTTACTAACTGAAAGTTATTAAGAATATCCCATTGTATGTTATAATATGTTGCAAGAGGGAAGAAGGGAAGAAGGAAAAGAGGGAAGGAGGGACAGTGTGCTGACCTAGGCTTCCTAAGATCATCAAGCAGAGTCCTCATCCCAATAAAACCCCTTTTGTTTAGGTTAAAGTAAATTCCCTCCAACAAAATCCCAGCCAACAGTCTTTCATGAGATTTCAAAACTACAAGCCTTTATCAGGCTTGGAGAGCTGCCAGGCCGATATCTTCCAAACTCCAAGCTGTAGCAGCAATTACTTGGAACAGTCAGGAACAGATCTTCCCCCTAATGCATTGAACTAATTGTCTCCTGCAAACTCCACTCCCCTTTCGCTCCTCTTTATTCTCTATGGGAGGGACCATTCACCGTCCACCTGTGGCTTTACTCCCGAGTTGACCCTTGTTCCTTAGCTGTTCCCTTCTCCTGGCACCTCTGTGCATGCACATATCAGGAACAGGCCCCAGATGTTCTTCAGCCCCACTTATCTCTGACATTGAAGGTAGTTGATAACTGATGGACGGCCCTGGCCGCCCCTCTGCCTCCGACACAGAGCCCTCATCAGAGCCTTCCCCAGTTTTCAGGACTGGCCCATGTTCCTTCCCAACCTCCTCATTGTCTCAGTCTGCCACCAGCTCTGCTGGCCACTGGCAGGCCACAACAGATGGAGGGAACAAAAATTCTTCACGTTTGATGGAGAACGCAAGTAGTCCTTGACTTACAACGGTTCATTTAGTGAAGTTACAGTGGCATTGAAAAATAGTGACATGTTATATAATATAAAACTTTATTGCGGTCATAGACCAAAAGACAAGATAAACAAATCACATGTGGATGTACAGCCGGGCCCTACCGAAGGGTGGGAGACAACAGGCAGAATCGATGGCAAGGACCATTCTGTCAACCGTACCATCTAACCATTATAGAGATCTAAATCTATGGTTTAGGAGTATGATCAATTTGAATTGAGCGTAAATAGAAGATACCATGTAAAGATTTACATGTGATCTATTTTATTTATTTTTTATTTATTTCGAATTTATACCCCGCCCTTCTCCTTATTAGGACCCAGGGCGGCGCACAGGTGTTACTAAAATCACAATACAAAACAATATAAATCATTAAAACATATTAAATAATTTAAATCCCATGCTAAAACCCATTTAAAACCTTACCAAATTAGAGTTTGTATATAAAAAGTCAGAAGTGGGGGCTATGCTAGGCCGGCTTGTTGGAATAGATACGTCTTAAGACGTTGGTGGAAGAGGCGGAGGTCCGAGGTAGTGCGAAGGTCGGGGGGTAGGTTGTTCCAGAGGGCCGGGCCCGCCACAGAGAAGGCCCTTCCCCTGGGTGTCGCCAACCAGCATTGCCCAGCTGACGGCACCCAGAGAAGACCCTCTCTGTGGGAGCGGATCGGACGAAGGGACCTACATATCAACACCTGATGTGGCCACCGAGTGGTACACTGCAAACTATCAGCACAACTAGCCTCAGCCAGTGGGACCAACCCGACCCTTCCCACGGTTCTTACAAGCTAAGACTGCAGCAAAAAAATTTGCAACCTTCAATGTGGTCCTCAAGTCAGTGTACTGGAGAAGAAGGCGAAGACTCTGATTTCTGGTTAGTCCGGGAAATCTTTGGCAAATAGTGGAGATGAGTTGTAGTCTTTTCTCCTGGTAGTAGGGGCATGTGAATACAATGTGAGCTAGCTATTCCAAGGATCGACCAAATGACATGTTCATGTTTCATACTTAACAACCGTTGCAGCATCCCCATGATCAAAATCTGGGTGTTTGGCAATTGATTTCTATTTCTGGTTATTTACTTATTTAAACATCGTCTAAGCTTTCTTTTGGGCTCATTACTAAGGAAATTTAAATTTTCATTAATTAACTTAAAGTGATGTAATGATTAAACAGTGGTGCATGCTGGGAGTATTAAGAATTTAAATATATATTTATTTTATTTATTTTATTTATTTATAATTTAATTTGTAAAACCGCTCCCTCTCCCCACAGGGACTCGGGGCGGTGCACAGGGAAAATAAGACAATAAATATACAGCATTACATAAAAACGTATCTTGGACTCCATTAAATTCATGGACATGTGATATCACAACTGACGATTATAGAAGCTAAGCCTGTATATTACAATCTGTTAGACAAAGGATTCTAATATAAATGTCTATATTACTCATGCAAACAAGGAAACCTTCCCTTCCCAGGATGACAGTTGCAATGTCACAGGCCTTCAATGGGGAAGCCAGATGTGCTTAACAACCATATTATGGCAGTGATTCACTTAACAACTGCAGCAAGAAAGGTCGTGACATGGGGCAAAACTCACCAATGAACTGACTCACTTAGCAACAGAACATTTTGGGCTCAAACTGTGGTCTTCAGTTGAGGATGCCTCTCCATAGCTTTTCACATTGAATTCTAACAGAGGTGGTCATGCTAAAAGAATGTATTCCACATCTAAATAAACATCTCAACGATCTGTGGTTTAGAACACAACTGAAATTATTTATGAGGAAAATTATAATGTGGTATTGTATTCATTTCAAAAATCAACCTCTTGCATTTGCAAAATAAGCATATCTCCAGTGGAACCTGAACATTGTTGTAAATTATCCTTGAAACAGAAGGGAATTTTGCAGCTGGGTTTCTGACTTTAAATGTCAAACCACTTGTTACAATACATTAGTCTGCACTTCTCTTAGACTCTCTCTCCTCCCTCTTTCAGTATTCAAGACCCTTCTTCAGTAATTTATCTATATCTATATCCATCTATCTATCTATCTATCTATCTATCTATCTATCTATCTATCTATCTATCTATCTATCTATCTATCTATCTACTTATCCATCCATCCATCCAACACCCACCCACCTACCTACCTAACTACCTACATATCTATATTTAAAGTTATATATTTATATATATATGAATACAGTTTTATTTAACAAAATCCTCCAGACTTGTTGTCTGAAGTGGATTTTGGTTGTATCTTGTGGATAAAATACATATAAAGGTAAAGGTTTCTCATGCACATATGTGCCACTTGTTCCTGACTCTCATCTCCATTTCAAAGCCAAAGAGCCAGCGGTGTCCGAAGATGTCTCCGTGGTCATGTGGCCAGCATGACTAAATGCTGAAGGTCCACAGAAATGCTGTTACTTTCCCACCAAAGGTGGTTCCTATTTTTCTACTTGCGTTTTTGATGGCTTTCGAACTGCTAGATTGGCAGAAGCTGGGACAAGTCATGGGAGCTCACTCCGTTACTTGGTGCTAGGGATTCAAACTGCCAAACTGCCGACCTTCCTGATTGATAAGCTTAGTGTCTCCGCCATTGAGCCACACATCCCTACATGCAAATGTGCTGCATCTGTCAAGTTGGGGTAGAGTGGAATGTTCCAAATTGAGATTGAAATGGACATGGAATGATTTGATCCATTTATCTGCATTATTTTTGATGAGTGTTGTGCTGTATTATCTGGTAATTCTAGATATTTAATAAAACCTTTCTGCTTTGTTATATTCCTTCTCTTTTCTCTCATTTCATAACAAGTAATTTTGCAAGCACAGTAGACTACTTATATTAATTCAGATGTTGTTTAAATTGTTCTATGTATTACAATATTTTCAGTCAACGAGAATTGGCAATGTGGTTGTTGTCACAAGACAATTGTACTTAGCTGAGATCTGAGCTCCCATCCTGAGCAAACAAGTTACATGAGTGTATGAGTGTACATAAGAAAATGAAAACACACCTTTGCCTTTTACTATTTTCTCCCGTAACTGAATAAGCCATGCATTTCTACCAATATCATGTTGTTTTCTACCTGAGGTCCTATGAAATACTTCTTAAATCAAGAATTTCAACTCATAATTTAATAATGAATAATCATCATTAATAATTATGTATTTGTCAGTGCACAACATATGTACAATGAGATTGTTTGAGGTCCCTCAGTGCAACGCCAGCACAATACAACTCATAGTGAAGAGAGAAAATCCCTAACCCAATGAATCATATCAACAAACACCCAATCCTATAAGGAAAATATCTATAAAATGGTCTATCACTGGATTGCCAAAATGTACCCAGGAACGTCCCCAGAGTGTTGGAAGTGCGGGAATAAAAAAGGGACCTATTATCATCAATGGTGGACTTGTCCCCAAGCAGACAAATATTGGTTAAAGATTAGGAAATGGATCACAGAGATCACAGGTTATACAATCGAGATGAAACCAGAGGTCTTTTTATTGGGAATAAAACTTTCGCTGTTCACTTAAAACATATTTTTTTCAGCAAGCTGGTCTTGCGTAATAGTTTAGACTTTCATAATATAACATCTGCAAAACACATAAATGGATGTTAGATTTTAGGGGAATTTTAGCATAGGCTGGGTTGTAATTTTAATGTTCTTAAATTTTAGTACAGGGTAATTTAATTCGTTTTTAACTTTGGATATATTGTATGTTTTTAGATGGTTTTTTAATTTTCCTGTACACCGCCCCGAGTCCCTTCGGGGAGAGGGGGCGGTTTATAAATCTAATAAATTATTATTATTAATTATTAATAAAATAAACAAGGACAGATGGTATCTGAACCTCCACATTACTACAGCAGCTAGAATACTCTTTGCAAAGGACTGGAAAAAGGAGTTGCTACCCTCCGAAAGTAAATTGTTATGGAAAATCACAGGATGCGTGGAAGCAGACCGCCTAACGAAAATACTCAGGAACCAGAAGGACTCGGATTATTACAACTGTTGGAATCGATGGTACAACTGGATGAAACAGAGAAAAGGAAACCCAAAATAGTTCTAATTGTTCTCTGGTAGCTATCGGCTTAATGGATGTATATTCAGACTTGCTTGTTGCAATATGTTGTTTGTGTATGTGTAATGGGACAATTTGTCTTTTTTCTTTTAAAAATTCGTAAATAAACTATTAAAAAAAGAAAAACAAACACCCAATCCTATTGCACCAGTGTGAGTATGTTACACATTGTACCGTCCTTGCAAGTCCATTGTATTACTTAGTTATGATGTTATTTCATGTTAAGGAGTCTGACAGCCCCAAAAAACTGTTTTTTAGCCTGTTTGTGTGGCTGGCTATGCTTCCACATCTCCTTCCTGATGGTAGGAGGGTAAAGAAATGCCAACCAGGGCAGTAGTGGGTTTCTATTTTTTTTCCTATCCATTTCCTTGCGAGTGTGTGTGTGCGTGCACACACACTTGTGCGTGGTGCTTCTGCACATGCACAGAAGTGTCCAGGTGTGTCGGGGAAGGCTCCCACCACTGCCGCTACCGGTTTGCCCAATCCGGGCCAATCCAGGAGCAATTCACCTCTGATCCAGGGTGTGAGTCGTCTTGGTGAAGATTGAGAAAGTGAAAGATTGAGAAATTTCTCGGTGAAAGATGGAGAAAAATTGCACATCCAGATTTAAACAGCAATAACACTTATACTTATATACTGCTTCACAGTGCTTTCCAGCCCACTCTAAGCAGTTTTACAGTCAGCCTATTGACCCCAACAATCTGGGTCCTCATTTTACCCACCTCGGAAGGATGGGAGGTTGAGTCAACCTTGAGCCTGGTGAGATTTGATCTGCCAAATTGCAGGCAGCCGGCAGTCAGCAGAATTAGCCTGCAGTACTCCACTCTAACCACTGCGCCACTGGGGCACATTATACAATACCTGAAGGGTTTGTGTTTTAAGAGCGTTGTGTACTTATTTTGCACTTGTCTCAGCATCCCTATTAATCATGAAAGACGCTCAAGGAGAAAAGTGCAGTCATTGGGCCCCATCACAGATGAGGATAAACTCTCCAGGTGTCCGGAGAATACTGTGCTTTATAGCAGCCAGTCTTCAAATATTTTAAATCGAGAAGAGTTCAGCAAAGGGATGAGAGGAAACCCCTTGAGAAATGATTGCTATTCTTACATAAACCTATTTTCTCCTCTGCTAAGTTCCTTTGGAATTCCTTGGACATTTCGCCTCCACGGAAATGTGTGCAAATTGGTTTTGAAATTCCATTTCAGGTGAAATTTGGGAGGAGCGCTTGCTTTCTCCCATAAAACAAGCTTTTTCAAAATGGTTTTTTTCCCCTGATTCTCATAAGAATCTCTAAAAAGGCACAGTGGCTTCACCAGGGGCTTCATCAGGCTGGAGGTGGACTCAGTTTCAGGGGTTTGAAATCAAGCACTGTATGAGGGTGGGCTCCTGTCATTCGCCTCAGCTCAGTGGTGGGTTTTAACCAGCGTAACAACCGGCTTGTTGAGCATGCACATAGTGCATTTGAAAACAGCTCTAAAACTTACCTTCTACTGCAGCCGAGGCCACGCCTATCAGCTGGGCTTCAAACAAAGGAATTGAGTAGTTAGGAGAACAGGCAAATAGGCTGGCCACACCCCCGCTGCCTCCTAGCTGATCTCCTTTTGTTGCACTGAACAGGAGAACAGAACTGGAAAGAAAGTTGGTGGGGCAGGGAGGGAATGGGGATTTTGCAGTATCCTTCCCCTGCCACGCCCACAAAGCCAGATCACACCAACAAAACCACACCCACAGAACCAGTAGTAAAAAAATTTGAATCCCACCACTGCCTTTACCTATATCATTTTTTTTTCTTTGATGGGTGTTCTATTGTGAAGATAATAAAATCAAATGCAGAAGGTTTGTTCCTGACTTTATGTTGGTTGAAAAGTCAACAAATGGCAGCTCCCTGACTGGTTTCTTCTGGATCTTAAAGCTAAACGGAATCAGGCCTGGTTTGTACCTGCAGGAGATTCCTCCCTGGAAGCCTGCAACCTAAATGTCGATCAGAAAGGTCAGCAGTTCAGCAGTTCGAATCCCAAGTGCCACGTAATGGAATGAGCTCCTGTTACTTGTCCCAACTTCTGCCAACCTAGTAGTTCGAAAGCATGCAAAAATGCAAGTAGAAAAATAGGGACCACCTTTTGTGGGAAAGTAACAATGTTCCATGTGCCTTTGGTGTTTAGTCAGGCTGGCGCATGACCACGGGGACCTCTTCAGACAGCGCTGGCTCTTCGGCTTTGAAATGGAGATAAGCACCACTCCCTAAAGGCAGGAATGACTATCATATATGTGAAAGCGGAACCTTTACCTTTACCTAAATCTGGAAGATGAAACAAAGAGACCAAAAATCTGGGAACTCCTGCTATAAGGATCTGCCTGTGAAGTTAGAGAACTCAAGCTGAAATGGAAGAATTTCCTTTCTCTTTTTTGCCTTGTATTCAAGATAAAAATCTAAATATTCAGATAGGTGACCTTTCTCCATATCCCACTGTCAATGAACTCTGTGGTAGGAAACTGAAGTAGCAGGTAATTAAACTTTTGTTTTATTAGCAAAGTCTACAGAATATAGATTTGGCACTCTGGAATGACTTTTCCAAAGATTGTTTGGGGAACCATAAGTTACCTTGCCAGCTCAGTTCTGTTTATCAAATTCAGCTTCAGTCATTGCCTTGATGCATCTGGTTGGCATCCAAAAATCAGGGGACCCGCTTCAGCTTTCGTATAAATGCATTGTTAAGGGAAACACTTTTTTCTGGATATTGAAGTTAAGCAGCGGTGGGTTTCACATTACATTACTACCGGTTTGCCGTGCACCCCCCCTGCTCGCTTTGCCTCTTCATGTGCCCCTTCCACTCATGTGCCCGGCCTCAAAAACATGCCTAGATTGAACAGCATAGAGCCAGGATGGGTGGTTGGGTGGAGGGGCCAACCATGAATTTCGGTCCATAGTAGAAAGTGTCTTCACATATTGCATTCTAGCAATGGCATAGCATTTAGGATTATATGCTGGCCCATAACATTTACAATACAATACAATAGCAGAGTTGGAAGGGACCTTGTAGGTCTTCTAGTCCAACCCCTTGCATGGGCAGGAACCTTATACCATTTCAGACAAATGGCTGTCTAACATCTTTTTAAAGACTTCCAGGGTTGGGGCATTCACAACTGCTGGAGGCAAGCTGTTCCAGAGGTTAATTGTTCTTACTGTTAGGAAATTTCTCCTTAGTTCTAAGTTGCTTCTCTCCTTGGTTAGTTTCCACCCATTGCTCCTTGTCCTGCCCCCAGGTGCCTTGGAGAAAAGTTTGACTCCCTCTTCTTTGTGGCACCCTCTGAGATATCGGAACACTGCTATCATGTCTCCCCTGGTCCTTCTCTTCATCAAACTAGACATACCCAGCTCCTGCAGCCGTTCTTCATATGTCTTAGTCTCCAGTCCTCTAATCATCTTGGTTGCTCTTCTTTGCACTCTTTCCAGAGTCTCCACGTCTTTTCTACATCGTGGCGACCAAAACTGTATGCAGTATTCCAAGTGTGGCCTTACCAAGGCACTATACAGTGGCATTAACACTTCACGTGATCTAGATTCTATCCCTCTGTTGATGCAGCCTAGAACTGTGTTGGCTTTTTTGGCAGCTGCTGCACACTGCTGGCTCATATTTAAATGGTTGTCCACTAGGATTCCGAGATCCCTCTCACAGTTGCTACTATTGAGCAAGGTACCACCTATACTGTACTTGTGCATTTGGTTTTTCTTGCCTATATGTAGGACCTTACTTTTTTCACAATTGAATTTCATTTTATTAGACAGTGCCCAATGTTCAAGTTTGTCTAGATCCTTCTGTATCTTAAGCCTATCTTCTGGAGTGTTGGCTTTCCTGCCAGCTTGGTGTCGTCTGCGAATTTGATGAGTTCCCCATTTATCCCCTCATCCAAATCGTTGATGAAGATGTTAAAGAGTACTGGGCCTAAAACAGAGCCTTGGGGGACTCCACTGCATACTTCCTTCCATGTAGATACAGTTCCATTGAGGACTACACGTTGAGTGCGGTTGGTCAGCCAGTTACGAATCCATTTGGTGGTGCTGCTGTCTAACCCACAATTTTCTACTTTATCTAATAGTAGGTTATGGTCTACTTTATCAAATGCCTTACTGAAGTCCAGGTAAATTATATCAACAGCATTCCTCTGGTCCACTGATTTTGTTACTTTGTCAAAGAATGCAATTAGATTCGTCTGGCATGATCTGTTTTTGACAAACCCATGTTGGCTTTTGGCTATTACTTTGTTTGCTTCTAGGTGTTCACTTATTTGTTGTTTAATTATCTTTTCCAGAATCTTTCCTGGTATTGAGGTCAGGCTGATGGGTCTATAGTTTCCTGGATCTGTTTTTTTTCCTTTTTTGAAGATGGGAACCACATCTGCTCTTTTCCAGTCTTCTGGCAGTTCCCCGGTGCTCCAGGATCTCTGAAAGATATAGTTCAGTGGTTCTGAGATCTCGTCTGCCAGTTCCTTCAGAACCCTGGGGTGTAATCCATCCGGTCCTGGTGATTTGAACTCGTCCAGGGCAGACAGGTGCTCACTTACCATTTTCTTCCCTATTTCAACTTGTGTTCCTAATCTGATATTTGTGGTGCTGTTTTTGATTGATTGGACTGTTTTATCCCTTTGTGTAAAGACAGATGCAAAAAAAGAGTTAAATAGTTCTGCTTTCTCCCTGTTGCTTATCATCTTCTTGCCATTTTCTCCCAGCAGTGGACCAATTGTTTCCTTAACTTTTTTCTTATTTTTAACATGTTGGAAGAAGCTTTTTTTGTTATTTTTTACTTTTTTGGCAAGCCTTTCTTCATTGTGAGCCTTAGCTTTCCTCACTTCATCTTTACAGGCTCGGGCTATTTGCTGATATTTTGCCTTGGTTATGTCCCCCTTTTTCCACTTTTTATATTTATCCTTTTTGTCTTTCAATTTGTCAGAGAGTTCTCTATGCAGCCATGCTGGTTTCTTTTGGGAACTGTTATTTTTCTTCTTCATTGGTATTGCGCTGGACTGGGCTTTTATAATCTCATTTTTCAAAATTTCCCAAGCTTCTTGAGTTGTTTTCCCTTGAGGATTCTCATCCATGGAATCCTTCCCAAGCTCTCTCTGAGTTTGTTGAAATTAGCTCTCTTGAAGTCTAAGACTCTAGTTTGACTTTGTTCAACTACTTTTGTTTGCATAATGTTGAATTCCAGTATTTCATGATCGCTTGCCCCCAAAGTTCCTGTAGCTTCTACACCTTCTATCATTTCCTCTCTGTTAGTGAGAATTAAGTCCAATATTGCTGATCCCCTTGTTCCCTTCTCTACCTTTTGGGAAACAAAGTTGTCTGCTAGGTTTGTTAGGAACCTGTTGGATCTTCCACTTGGTGCAGAGTTTGTTTCCCAATTGATGTCAGGGTAGTTAAAATCTCCCATTACTATTGCAGTGTGCTTCCTACATACCTTAGTTAGCTGGTTAGCAAAAAGTACATCCACTTCCTCTGCTTGGTTGGGTGGCCTGTAGTATAGACCTATGACAATATCATTCCCCCCCCCAACCTTTAATATTGACCCAAATACATTCAAGATAGTTCTCATCATTGTTGTGCTCTATTTCTGTAGAGATGTAATTATTTCTTATATATAGTGCAACTCCACCTCCTCTTTTATTTGGTCTATTTCTTTTAAATAATTTAAATCCTTCTAGCTGTATGTTCCATTTGTGGGTTTCATCCCACCAAGTTTCTGTAATGGCAACAATATCGTATCTGCCCTCATTTACTAGAATTTCTAATTCACCCTGTTTATTCCTCATACTCTGTGCATTGGTGTATAGACATTTGAGTCCATTTTGATTGACCCTGTGTTTTCTGTCTACGAAACCTGTGTTATGCCTGACTATGGTTCTCTTTGCCCCTATTTCTTTGCCACTTGTATGGTTCATGTACATGGTATGGCACCCACTGTTAATTGTTTGGTTTTGCTTGACAGCAGTGTTGATAATATTACCTGCACAATTATCTATGTTACACACACTGATAACCCTATGAATTTTAGTTTGCTGGGGACAGAAATATTCTTTATCTATTGATTCTCTGTCCCCACTATTCAGTTTAAATGTTTAGCCAGGAAATCTGTAAATTTAGTGCCAAGTAACTCAGTCCCTTTCTTGGATGGGTGCAAACCATCTCTTTTGTACAGTTTATCATTGGACCAGTTGCAGGCATCATGACTAATAAGACCAAAGCCTTCCTTTTTACACCACTCCTTTAGCCACACATTAAACTCTGCTATGCGCTGGCCCTTTCCTTTTTGTTCCTTGTATACTGGTATAACCTCTGAGAAGATAAGCCTACAACCTGTACTACTAAGTTCGTACCCCAAACTCTGGAAATCATTCTGCACAGAAGCTACATCTTTATGGGACAGATCATTTGTGCCAAGATGTATAATAGCATCAACTTTACAGTCCTTACTTGCATTCTTGACTATCTTAAGAATACGCCTCTTGTCTCTGCTGGCTGTAGCACCCGGTAAACATCTGACATCTTTCAAAACCTCCATATCCTTACCTAAGTTTACATCTCCTACGATTGAGTCACCAATCAGAAGGTGACTTCTCTTTTTGGGTACCTTGCTCTTGTTGTGTGACTGATGCATGATCCCTGGTTCACACTTTTGCATTTCTGAAGTAGGTTCTTCACTTTGGACCACAATCCGCTGCTTATTTGAGTCGTCATTATTACCTTGACCTGTCACTTTAGTGTCCCCATTAAGATCAGCAAGTGCGCTATATCTGTTATGCTGGGACACAGCAAAAGTTTTGTGTTTGTGGGTCACAGCATTAAAGTATAGTACGCTGGTTTAACTGCTGTGGACAGAAAGGCACTACAGAGAGTGGTCAATTCGGCACATGGGTTGCCCTCTGACACCACTGGTGACATTGCCAGGTCCTGCTGCTTTAGCGGAGTAAGGAAGATCCTCATAGATGATTCATACCCTGGTCGGTGTCTCTTTGCACTTCTACCATCAGCCAGAAGACATCAAAGTATAGCCAGCCGAACAAATAGGTTTAAAAATAGTTTGTATCCTCTTAAACACAACCACAATCATTCCATGCACACATTGAAATGCATAACTAGTTTTTTTTCTTTTCCTTTCTTTTCCTTTTTTCCTTTTCTTTTCTGCCAGGGGGGGCGTTCTACCGGATTCGCCTGGTTCATCAGTTGCGGCCCTTATTGCACCGGGACGCCCTTCGCACAGTCACCCATGCACTTGTGACATCCCGTATAGACTCCTGCAACGCTCTCTACATGGGGCTTCCCTTGAGGTGCACCCGAAGACTGCAGTTAGTCCAGAACGCAGCCGCGCAGGCAATTATGGGAGCTCCTAGATGCTCCCATGTAACACCGCTCCTGCGCGAGCTGCACTGGCTGCCTGTGGTCTTTCGGGTGCGCTTCAAGGTGTTGACCATCATCTTCAAAGCGGTCCATGGCACAGGACCTAGTTATCTTCGGGATCGCATCCTGCCCCATATATCCCTTCGGCCGATTCGCTCCCACAGAGAGGGACTTCTCCGGGTGCTGTCCACTAGGCAATGCCAGCGGGCGACGCCCAGGGGAAGGGCCTTCTCTGTGGAGGGCTCAACTCTCTGGAACGACTTACCCCCCAAACTGAGAACGATCACAGATCTCCGCTCCTTCCGCTAGAACCTTAAAACTTATTTTTTCCAACAGGCCGGCCTGGCCTAACTTACATCATCTAGCCCACAGTCTGCAGTTAAATTGTTTTAAATTGGTTTTAGGGATTGTTTTAATGTATTTAAATTTTTAGCACAGGGATATTAATTTAATTTGGTTTTATATTTTGTATATTGTTGTTTATATATGTTTTTTAAATTGCCTGCGCACCGCCCCGAGTCCCTTTTGGGAAAGGGTGCGGTATATAAATCAAATAAACTATAACTATAAACTATAATTTTGCGCCAGTGAGGCTAAAACCAATTTCGTTGTATTTATTTGGTACAATGACAGTAAAGATTATACTAAAATCTGGGGCTTAGATCATTTGGGATGAGTACTCCTAGGTCTTTGACCGAGTGAAGGTCATCTACGAGGTCATTACCGCCCAATTAGTATTCGGTGTTCTGATTTTTATTGCCAATGTGTGGGACAGAGCGTTTATTAGTCAGGATTTGGAGCTGCCAATTACACAACCATTCAGACATGGACCAAAATGACATGGTCCAGAGGAGCATTTCCATTCTATGTTGCTTTCAATATAACTAAACATTCGCATGTTTGAGCAATCGTATACGGTACATTTCTGATGGCATCAATTGGTTCTAAACCAGTCTTGAAGACTTCAAAGGAGACACTCTTCAAAACATCAGTGCATCAAAAGAGAAATAAGTTCAAACAAATGTGATTTTTCTAAAGATCCTGGAGAATAAGAAAACACGTATTCTGTGCATGCAAAGCAGTTCCCTCCCTGATTGAAACTGAAATGTGCTACAAATTAACCATCTGTGATTTTGATTCAGAAAGCCGAAGATCTCCAAAAACTTGTTTGGCTGTGTCATTTTTCGACTGTGTTTGATGGGATCATTAATATTTTAATGTCATGTTCAGCCAAATGAACATTTTATTAGGGAAACTTAATATACAAATTCAAAATAAAGTTTTAAAAACAAAACAATACAAAGCAACAAGCACAGAATATTTCTTTCCCCCCCCCCAATACATGCATAAACCATTCACATACCCTAATTGTATTTGTGTACATCTACACATACACATACATACACAGGTCATGCTCAACTTATAACCGCAATTGAAGCCAACATTGATGTTGCTGAATGAGAAATTTGTTATGTAAGTTTTGCCCCATTTTACGACTTTTCTTGCCGCGTTTGTTAAGCGAATCACTGCAGTTCTTAAATTAGTAACAAGGTTGTTAAGTGAATCTGGTTTCCCCATTGACATTGTTGGTCAGAAAGGTCACAAAAAGGGATCACCTGACCCTAGAGTACTGCAATCGTTATAAATGTGAGTCAGTTGACCATGGGGAAGCTGCAACAGTCATAAGTGTGAAAACTTGTCATAAGTCATTTTTTTCCAGTGCCATTGTAACTTTGAAAAGTCATTAAATGAACTGTTATAAGTTGAGGATTACCTGTACACACACACACACACTTAAACACATACACACACACACACAGGCCTTTTTCACAAACCTATAATTCCAGGGTTAAGTTGAGGAGTCTGAATGGAGCTGAGAATTTACTGGCCAGAGGCCCTTCTTGATGCCTACACAGAGTTCACAGCAGATGTTTTTTTTTTTCTTTGCACCCTAGGGGGGAAAAAAACATCTACCACTTCCTGAAATTGAACTCTCAACTTTCCAAATGGGAAAGGCCACCACACAACTCACTGTGTGTGTGTGTGTGTGTGTGTGTGTGTGTGTGTAAATAAAATAAAGCCTAACAGAAAAACCAACATTGTCCCAGAATCACCTGCTCTGTTAGCTTACGTGGTAATTTTGTAAATGCAATTGTTGAAGTCCAATTTCTTTCTAAACTGCTAGCCTTTTTCTCAAAAGTTATTAAAAATAGAATTAAACCAAATACTCGGGCTCTTTTCTTTTATTTACCCTCAGTCCTCATTTTCCAACTTTCTTTTTATTGTGTTGCCTGGCTTGAGTTTTAAAAAATTAAATTAAAATCGAAGTAGAATGAAACTTGTTTCCCTGAGATCTATAGTATCCTTTTGAAGGATAGGTTGTTGTTGTTTTTGAAAACCTCACTAAATTCATCTATTCTTTTTTTCCAACCTTAACAGATATTATCAGATTATCAAAATTGGAAGGAACCTTGTAGGTTTTCTAGTCCAACCGCTACCCAAGCAGGAGACACGACACCAGGGGTCCTCAAACTATGGCCGCATGGGCTGGATATGGCCGCCAAAGCTATTCATCTGGCCCATATGGGACCATGAGGCTGCCCCACCCATCTTCTGGAGGCTGGGGAGGTATAAAATGGGATGTGTAGAGCCCCCAAGAGGCCAAAAATGGCCCTGTTTTTGGGTGGCAGAGTGGTACTGAAGGCCAGCAAAGCCAAAAATGGGACATGCTGAGGCCTCAGGAGGCTAAAATTGGGCCTGTTTGGGGGCAGCAAAATGGTACTGGAGGCTGGGGAGGCCAAAAATGGGCCTGTTTTTAGGCAGCAGAATGATACTGGAAGGCCTACACCAGAGATGGTATTCAGCAAGTTCTGACCAGTTTTGGAGAACCAGTAGTGGAAATTTTGAGTAGTTCGGAGAACCAGTAAATACCACCTCTGGCTGGCCCCGCCCCCATCTATTCCCTGTCTCCCGAGTCCCAGATGATTGGGAGGAAATTGGGATTTCGCAGTATGCTTCTCCTGGAGAGGGCTGGGAATGGAGATTTTACAGTATCCTTCCCCTGCCATGTCCACCAAGCCACACCCACCAAGCCAGGACCAAAGAACCGGTAGTAAAAATGTTTGAATCCCACCATTGGCCTACACCATTTCTGACAAATGGCAGTCCAATTGCTTCTTGAAAGCTTGCAGTGATGAAGCTCCCACAACTTCTGAAGGCAACTTCTGTTCCATGGGTTGATTGTTCTCACTGTCAGAAAATTTCTCCTTGAATCTCTCCTTGGTCAGTTTTCATCCATTATTCTTTGTCTGGTCTTCAGGTGCCTTGGAAAATAGCTTGGCCCCTTCCTCTCTGTGGCAGCCCCTCAAATACTGGAAGATTGTTATCATGTCTCTTCTGGTCCTTCTTTCACTAGACTAGCCATGCTGAGTACTTGTAACCGTTCATCGGTTTTAGACATGATGAAAGAATTTCTGCACTGAAAACTCCAACTATTGACCATTTCCTTCCTAATATTTCACAGAATCTCTAATGCTCTAGCGTTGAACGCATAGCCACATACTTGATGCTGTCAGGAGTTACCCATGAAAGCGAGGCACTCTGCAATGCCTACAGTTGTGTATTGTATCACAAGGTGCAAGAAAATTCTTTGCTACATTTTAATAATGCTCCAAGGGCATTTCAATCATGTGAAATCTGAATAGGAATCCATCGCACCAATTTAATTAAGCATATGGACTACGGGGAAAAAAATCTACTTTCCTTTGCACTCTGACTTCAAGGTTGGGTGAGGTTATTACACAGCAGCAGCTTTTTCCCTTTTCTCAATATTTCTGCCATGTGGACTCTCTATTATGAGAGAAATATTAAATTAGCCTTAGGTTTTAAACATAACAAGTGTTTCCGCCCCATCTCTTTCTCTTCTGATTATCAATAGTGCAATGACTTTACAGCTATACAATAGTACAATAGCAGAGTTGGAAGGGACCTTGGAGGTCTTCTAGTCCAACCCCCTGCCCAGGCAGGAAACCCTATACCATTTCAGACAAATCTTCTTAAAGACTTGGGGCATTCACAACTTCTGGAGGCAAATTGTTCCACTGATTAACTCTTCTAACTGTCAGGAAACTTCTCAGTTCTAAGTTGCTTCTCTCATTTATTAGTTTCCACCCATTGCTTCTTGTTCTGCCCTCAAGTGCTTTGGAGAATAGTTTGACTCCCTCTTCTTTGTGGTAACCCCTGAGATATTGGAACACTGCTATTAGTATGTCTCCCCTTGTCCTTCTTTTCATTAAACTAGACATACCCAGTTCCTGCAACCGTTCTTCATATGTTTTAGTCTTCATATATTTTAGCTACTTAAGTTCAGCTTCAATTGCTTTCTTTATGTGGTGCTCCAATCATGTTTTGTGTTAGTGTTCTACAAATTTTCTAATTCTGCCATTTATAAATCCTTTCCCCTGTAATTTGTTTTCATAGAAATGTTGAGAATGGTTTTTGCCAGCCATATTAGGATCGCTGGCTACAACTATCCTTATATTGTCCCACAACTATTCTAGATTTGAACGATGAGAGCCATCATGTTTGAGAGCAAGAACCAGGAGGACATAATGGTAGAGGGCAATGGTGGAAGGTGATGCTCTCTGGACATGTCCACTGGTATGGACATGTCCAGAGTGTAGCACCTTCCACTGTTGCCAAAACTGCCTACCAACTAAAGTTAATGGTTGGTGACCTCTCAGGAGTCCAAAACAGAGATGGTCAGACACCATCGACAAAGATATGCAAGCCACGGGCCTCTGCCCTGGAGATGCAGCTGCCCATGCAAACTGGTGTTCAATGATTCAAAAAGTGGGCACTGCAGCTTCAGGAATATGCTAGGAAAGGAGGAGGAGGAGAAGAGGAGGGGAGGAGGAGGAGGAGGAGGACGACGACGACGACATAACTTCTAGTCCACTCTTAGATATGAAAGCCAACTGATTGACTTTGGGCCAGATGTTCTCTCTCAGCCCAATCCACCTGCGACAATTGGTGAGGACAAAATTAGGCAGAAATATTACACATACAAGTAAGTGTAAGTGTAAGGGGAAGGGCCTTCTCTGTGGCGGGCCCGGCCCTCTGGAACGACCTACCCCCGACCTTCGCACTATCTCGGACCTCCGCCTCTTCCGCCAACGCCTTAAGACGTATCTATTCCAACAAGCCGGCCTAGGATAGCCCCTACTTCTGACTTTTTAAAAATAAATTAATTTGGTACGGTTTTAACATGGGTTTTAGCACGGGTCTATTAATTTAATATATTTTAATTGATATTGTATTTTGTGGTTTTAATAATGCCTGTGCGCCGCCCTGGGTCCTAACAAGGAGAAGGGCGGGGTATAAATTTAATAAAATAAATAAATAAATAAATAAAGTAATAAAACTTTTAAAAATGTACAGATCAGTGTCTTCTTTGAAACTATCTATGTATCTTGAGTCTAGTGCACAGACTCCCTTTTGAACAAATACATATACTTTATATGAAGTGGTATACTTCCTGCTACAGAAGAGACGTTTTGTCAAAAAGCGAGGTCACAACTAAGGTTTAGGAGGAACTTCTATCACCTCCTCCAGCATCTAGTAACTAACAGAAGCTTTTGTACCTGCACAGCTTCTGCACCGAACTTAACAAAACTCTTGAAAAACTAAACGACAGTCTTTTTCCTCTTTCTTGACAGCAGGAGGACATATTGTTGTACTCTCCTCTCTGAAGAAGTTACCTACTCCTGTTTTAACCCTTTGACATGTATGTTTGAGACAATAAATCATCAAGCTATAACTGCTTACCCATGTGGTGAGGAGGCATGTGTTGTAGCTCAAGGTGATCCATCATAAATGGAGAGAATCCACAGTGCCACAAGGGTAGGAGTCATTAGCCAGTTCTTCGCATCTCAGTAAGCTGATTAAAAGAAGGCAAGGGTTTATAAAGGAGAGGTAAAGGTTCCCCTCACACATATGTGCTAGTCGTTCTCGACTCTAGAGGGCGGTGCTCATCTCCATTTCAAAGCCAAAGAGCCAGCACTGTCCAAAGACGTCTCTGTGGTCATGTGGCCAGCATGACTAAATGCCGAAGGTGCATGGAACATTGTTACCTTCCCACCAAATGTGGTCCCTATTTTTCTACTTGCATTTTTACATGCTTTCAAACTGCTAGGTTGGCAGAAGCTGCGACAAGTAACGGGAGCTCATTCCGTTATGCGGCGCTAGGGATTCAAACTACTGAACAGCTGACCTTTCGATCGACAAACACAGTGTCTTAACCACTGATCCACCATGTCCCTGATGGGTTCATATGGGCCCGTTATTTTGAGGTTGCAGATAACAAAGTCCATGCTCAAGAAATTCAAGAAATAACTCGGAAGGGTTGATCATTCAGACTCCTGTGGGAATGAGTATGATGCCCTCTCTGGAATGGCTGTCAGTTGATTTCAACTCCTAGCATTACTACCGAAGAGAACTGCTGCTGTGGCCTAGAGGTGGAGCTCTCACCTCCCAATCAGGAGGTTGTGAGTTCAATCCTAGGTAGAGGCAGATGTAGGGTCTCCTGCTTGGGCAGGGGGTTGGACTAGATGACCTGCAAGGTCCCTTCCAACTCTGTTAATCTGTTAATCTGTAATAAAGGTAACTCAGCATTTCTGTGTGTGAAGAAGAGCTGATTAGTCGCAGAGATAAGCTGCAACAATTGGTGGCTTCCGGTATCTTTGGGGCTAGGCTTAAGGGAGATGCAACTCAAAACACTGGATATTTCTTTGTCTCCTTCTCATCGGTCAGACACAAGAAATCAGGAAGCAGAGTTATTCAAATCAGTACAAGTTCATTCCATGTCAGCTCTTGCTCCAAGAATATGAACAAGGCAAAGGTGTAGTAGATAAGAGTCAAAGGAATTCAAGGAGGGCTGGACTTACAGTAGATCTCTTGTGGACATAAAGGGATTCCAAACTAATCATGAGCCAGCCACCAGCCCCTCCAGTAGCCAAATCAAATGAGGACCAGGTGTGGGAGTCAGGGTCAACATCAACATCAAGGCAACCTGAGAGGGGGAAGAGAGAATGAAGCTGGAAGAGAGAGAGAGAGAGAGAGAGGCTGGCTATCAGCCTTCCAATGGAGAGTCAACAGCCCCCAGGTCTGCAGGTGGCTGATGAGGAAGAGGAGGAACATCTGGGTACAGTGCCTGACATGCTGATGTGCAGAAGGCAGAGGAGAGGAGAGCAGTGGAAATCTATGGGCTGGTCCTGGGAAGAAGGAAGAGCCATCATTGCTAGGGAAATCCCACTCTAGTTCTGCGGATAAAAGGTAGGAGATAGATGAATAGATGTGGCAGACAACTATTCATCTTCCTGCCAGACAGACTTGTTAGCCTGCAGTGAAAGAGAAACTTTTTGCCTGGGCCGCTGGGCCTCCTAATAAAAGAACCATTGCTTCCATTACGGAGGGTTTGTAATTTTGGGGAACTGGGTTAGAACACTCAGGCTCAGCCTGATGTATCCTACATTATTGCTTTCACGAAGAAGCCTGATTGTGCTGCTGGAGATAACTGTACCTGGTACCCTCTGAACTTGGTTGTTTTCATGTAAGCATTTCATTACCTGGCTAAGTTACATCTTCAGTGTTAGGAGGGGAGAGGAATTCATTTTGTATTTACACGCAGTAGCTTGCCCTTCCTGTTTTGATGGGGAGCATGGTTTTTTAATAGTAGATCTTGACTGAGAAACTATTTTCTGCTTGATTGTTCGTCTGGTGTAACTCTTATTTGAGAGTCAAGAAGTGGGTCAAGAAGCAACAGTGAGAACTGGACATCCAACCACTGATTGGTTCAAAATTGGGAAAGGAGTCTGGCAAGGCTGTATACTGTCACCAGTGGTGGGTTTCTGCAGGCTCGCACCTACTCGCGAGAGCCGGTTGGTGAAATTTAGAGAACCGGTGAGAGGGGGTTCCACCAACGTACCTGGAAGTAAATCTGGCCCGCCGCTGCCAGTGACCCAACGGAAAGGAAAGGAAGGAAGGAAGGAAGGAAGGAAAGAAAGAAAGAAAGAAAGAAAGAAAGAAAGAAAGAAAGAAAGAAAGAAAGAAAGAAAGAAAGAAAGAAAGAATTTATCATCACAATTGAGTCCAAAATTTTGGTTGCTAAGCAAGAGCGTTGTTAAATGAGTTTCACCACTTTTTAAAAGGTGGCCCCTCCCACCCTGTCACATGACTGCCAAGGCACGCCCACAAAATAGGCCACACCTACAAAGTAGGTTCTAAAAAATTTGAAACCCACCACTGACTGTCACGCTGTCTATTTAACTTATATGCAGAGCACATCATGAGAAAGGCGGGGTTAGAGGAATCAAAAGTTGGAATTAAAATTGCCAGGAGAAATATCAACAACTTGAGATATGCAGGTGATACCACTCTAATGTCAGAAAGTGAAGAGGAACTAAAGGGCCTCTTGATGCAGGTGAAGAACGAGAGTGCAAAAGGTGGCTTGAAACTCAGCATTAAGAAAAGTAAGATCGTGGCATCTGCCCCTCTCAATACCTGGCCAATAGATGGGGAAGAAATGGAGGTAGTGACCAATTTTATTTTCCTGGGCTCCAAGATCACCGCAGATGGGGACTGCAGCCAAGAAATTAAAAGAGGCTTTCTCCTGGGGAGGAAAGCGATGGCAAATCTAGACAGCAGACTAAAAAGCAGAGACATCACACTGCCAACAAAAGTGTGTCTAGTCAAGGCTATGGTTTTCCCAGTGTCAATGGATGGCTGTGAAAGTTGGACCATAAGGAAGGCTGAGTGCCAAAGAATTGAGGGCTTTGAACTCTGATGCTGGAGAAGACTCCTGCGAGTCCCTTGGACTGCAAGGCAATCAAACCGGCCAGTCCTAGAGAAGATCAACCCTGACTGCTCCTTAGAAGGCCAGATCCTGAAGAGGAAACTCAAATACTTTGGCTACCTAATGAGAAGGAAAGACTCACTCGAGAAGAGCCTTATGCTGGGAATGATGGAGGGCAAAAGAAGAAAAATGGGACGACAGAGAAAGAGGTGGTTGGATGGAGTCACTGAAGCAGTCAGTGTGAGCTTAAATGGACTCCAGAGGATGGTAGAGGACAGAAAGGCCTGGAGGAACATTGTCCATGGGGTCATGATGGGTCAGACACAACTTCGCAACTGACAACAACAACAGTTTTATCTGAGTACAGGCTGCTAGAGTGAATGCATCCCGGTCTTTTTGTTTCCTTCTTACCTTTTAACTAAGAAAGAAAGAAAACAGCATAGGGATAACTGTATTGCTTGGAGGACTTAGAATGAGCTTTCCTGTTGGGTATAGCAGATGTCAGTGTTGACTGAAACAACCACAGATGGACAGATGTTTCTGCACAGGTGTGGCTGGGAAGAGAGTTTAATGTGTGATGTCGTTGAAGTTCACCACACAGAGACCTACAATGTACTCTTCCACCATCACCCCCAGCAGGCCGCTACTGAGAACAATTTCGGAAAGGAAGAAGTTTTCTCTTGTCATTTTTATCACCACAATCTTCCTTCTTCAAGAGGAACACAATGTCGAGGTGGTTTCTGGAGTAGCTTGTAGGAGCCATTAGACGCCATTCAGCAAACATTTTCTGCTATCAAGCCACACAAAGGGGAAGATGTTTATCGTTCACCTTTTCAGGGAACAGAATGGCAGTTCTGCAATTTGGGCTTCCCAAGGACTGTGATGTCCAGCCAAAAGCACCTGAGCTGAAAGGCAGGGAACAATAATGACTTTCAAGGGGCAGCAATTAAACTTGATGCAACCCATTTTTTTTTTTAAAAAAAATCCCACAATCTGTCAGGGAAGGAGGGAAGTGCAATGATCCAAACTTCAAATTAATGTGCATGTGGAGCAAGAAAAGCTAAGAGTTGAAATCCCTTATCTGGGAGAAAGCAGAACAGCATTAGAGCAATATCATTTGTGTATTATTTAGTGTGTCACTCATGTACAAGATAACAGGAATAAGAATAAGCAGGAATAAGAACATAGGAAATGGGTACAAATAAATGGGGACAGCAGGACAGGAATGTTAGGCATGCTGGTGCGCCCCCTTATGTACGCCCCTTTTACAAACCTCTTAGGAATGGGGTGAGGTCAACAGTAGACAGTTTAAAGTTAAAGTTATGGAGGTTTGAGGATGTAACAACAGTAAGGTAGAGCATTCCAGGCATTGACCACTCTGTTGCTGAAGATATAAATTTAAATAAATAAGTTGTATTTTCTGCAATCAAGTTTGGTGTGGTTTACCTTGAGTTTGTATCTGTTGTCTGCTCATGTATTATTGCAGTTGAAGCTGAAGTAATCATTGACAGGTAGGACATTATAGCAGATAATTTTGAGTACTATCATGTTACAAGCGGTGCTGATTTCATTTGAAGGATTGCACACAGGGGTGGGATTCAACTGGTTTGTACCAGTTTGGGGCAAACTGGCAGTTCTGGTGAGCAATTGGCCCCTGCCTTTTCCTGCCCTACATTTCCCTGTTTTTTTTTTAGCTCAACAGATTCACATGGCACAGCAGATTGCCATGTATCAGCTGTTTTACTCACCGGCGCTAACAAAGAAGGTAAGTTTTTAAGCTTCAAATGGGCAGTTTTTTAATGCTGCACACCAGTGCAAAGCACATGTGAGGCATCCAGGCATGCAAAGCAGGCATGCACATGTTCACCAAACCAGTTGTTAAACCGGTGGCGTCCCACCGCTGATTGCACGGTACGGGTGTAGTAGGTAATAATTCCAGGAAGGAGCAGGGGAAGAAGCCTACCTTGCCCTGACATCATTGCTCATTGGTTCTAACCCCGAAAAGTTGCAGAATAACCACGGCACATGCTTCCAAAATGAGTCTCCTGCGTGATTTTAAGCACGATGGCAGTTTCATCTTAAATTCATCAGGCATCGTCCTTTGCTTCTGTCACTTCAGCCCCTGCTGAATTTCTTCCAATCCCAGCCAGGCAAAGTGGCTTCTGGTGTGAACAATGAGTTATATTGGGAGGATCCTTTGACACCGGACACCCCCCCCCCCACTATCTCTGAAAAGAGACAATCTATTTTGAAGGTAGACAAATGAGTCAGCCTCACCACAACGCCTTGCCTGCTCACCTCTCTCTCCATCTCCTACCTCGATTCTCCGCCCTTTGATGCAGGGACACTTCTCGCATTAACTTCTTATTTAGATTCAGCATCGTTTCCCTCCAGGGGATTTGTTGACAGACAACACCAAAGACAGAGAAGCTAAGGTGGCACATTAACAGGCGCTCTTCTTTGCCTTAGGCTTCGTTCCTGCTTGTTCCACTCAGTTTGTTCCAGCAAAAAGACTTCTCACATGTGAAGATATTGTTTTCCGGAGCTTCGAGAGTTTGACCTCGGAAAAAAAACATGGAGGACTGACGTTCTTTCGGGCTGCCACTGGGTTTGAAAATGCAGTTCATAAATAGTAAAGAGGCTTGGTGGAGAAGCGAGTGCATAAGAGGGAAGGAGAAGGGAGGGAGGAAAATAGCAATTTAATTGTTGTGAGCTTCTGGGTGCTTTGCTAGGGTAAGTGACAAATTGACTTTGGCTAGGACATGTATTCTTGAATATTTAATGATACTGCGCAAGATAGAGAAAACAAATTCTTGTTTTTCAGAGTGGCTTTCTTTTTCTTGTCGGTTCATTTCTCCAAGAAATGCATCACTTTTCTCTCGATATTCATTTCAGGGACAATTCTGTTCCTCCCACCGAACTGCCTGTGCTCTTTCTCCATCTGCAAGAGCATTTCTACTTCTGCGGTTAGGTTTCTGTAATGCAAACTACGGTATGGAACAAGGCGGGCAACAGAGAAAACGACCGTATTTTTTGGAGTATAAGACGCACCAAGGTTTGGAAGAGGAAAATTAAAAAGGTTTTGCCCTTTGCAAACCTCCCCAAAACAGCCCGTTTTTCACAAAAATGGCCCCGTATTTTTTCAAAAAAGGGCATGAATAGTCCTTAGGAAGCTTGTAGAGTGCTCCGGGGAGGGGGGGGGCTAAAACGAGTTAAAAATGGCCTGTTTTTCATGAAAACAGGCCCATTTTTGTCAAAAAAAAGCGCATGGATAGCCTTTAGGAGGCTCCTGGGGGTTGGGGGGGGGGGTCACAATTGAGCAAAAAACAACCCATTTTTTCCTCATTTCTGCCCTCCCCAGCCCCCCAGGAGCTCTCTAAAAGCTTCCTAAAGGCTACACAAAGCCATTTTGGTAAAGGGGAGGGGTTTCAGGAGGCAAAAAATGCTGTATTCAGTGTATAAGACACACCCAGATTTTCAGCCTCTTTTTGAGGGAAAAAGGTGCATCTTATATTCTGAAAAATACGGTACTTATAATTTGCAAACACTTTAGCACGGATGATGTTACCTAGTTTGAGTACTGAAATGTCTGCAGGGAAACAACCAAGATGTTGTGGCCCGCCAGCAGCCAGCAGAGCTGGCGGCAGACTCAGACAGTGAGGAGTTTGGGGAGGAACATGGGACAGTCCTGGAGTCTGGGGAGGTCTCTGATGAAGTCTCTGCATCAGAGGCAGAGAGGTGGGGGCAGGGCTGTCTGACAATTATCAGCTGCCTTCAGAGTCAGAAATCAGTGGGGCAGAAGAACAGCTGGAGCCTGTTCCTGATGTGTGCATGGGCAGAGCTGCCAGGAGAAGGGAACAGTTAAGGCAGGGGTCTCCAACCTTTGCAACTTTAAGTCTGAAGGACTTCAGCTCCCAGAATTCTGGGAGCTGAAGTCCTTCAGACTTAAAGTTGCAAAGGTTGGAGACCCCTGAGTTAAGGAACAAGGGCCGACTCGGGAGTAAAGGCACAGACAGAAGTGACTGGCCCCTCCCATAGGGAATAAAGAGGAGTGAAAGGGGAGGGGAGTTTCCCCTTTAAAAAAAAAAAAACAGTTGCTAGGACTTCACTGTTCTGAGAACCAAAATGTTCCAGAGAATCATACTGTTGGAAGAAATGTCCTTCTGGGTTCAGTTCCAAGTGAGGAAAAAGACACTGAAGTTGCTTGGAAAGATGATTTAACGGTGGACAGGATCATATGCCTTGAGATGCTGGGCAAGAAATGGAAGAGATGCTAAGATTGCCTCAGTTTTATGCCCTTTTCGGGCTTTTGAATTTGTATTCTGAGCTTGTATTCTGATTGGTTGTCAGACTCCCATAGGGCCATGAAGGGGCAGCTCTGTAGGCTGTCCCAAGCTTACAATACAATAGCAGAGTTGGAAGGGACCTTGGAGGTCTTCTAGTCCAACCCCCTGCCTAGGCAGGAAACCCTATACTGGTTGGTTGACTCTTGCTAGATGATGGTGTAATGAAAGGGCTTTGGGATTCCTATTAGGGCTCTGCCTGAAGGAGATAGATCTTTGTTATGTACAATAGACTGACCCAGCCATTAATGGTCCTTTGATAAAGGTCGGGGATGAATGTCCTTTTAATATTTCCTAAAATATCTCATTTTTCTAAGAGAGGGGTAGGTGCTAACGTCCTACAATACCAAGCGTGGAGTTTGACTGAAGTCAGGTTCAAGTTCCAACATTTGCGAGGAAAAGTTTGGGGGCAGGAAACTCTCATTCCATGCTAATCATGTGATGGCTCCTTTTATCTATGTTGATCAAAATGTCATTGTAACCTTCTTCATGTCAAGCTAAAGAGCTATAGATGCTATGGCTCCTGATCTTCCTGGTTTCCCTTTGTGTACCTTTCCTCTTTTTTTCGGGTGTGATGACACACCTTGTGATCACTGAATTTGCACAGCGCAGAATGGATCAGGGAGAAATCACCTGACTACCTAAATATTTGGCGGATCTCCTCCGTTATATACAATACAATACAATAGCAGAGTTGGAAGGGACCTTGGAGGTCTTCTAGTCCAACCCCCTGCCTAGGCAGGAAATCCTATACTGTTCCAGACAAATGGAGTGTCTCCTTCTCAGCATAGGAGCCAGGTGAAAGAGCTATGAAAGTGTGTGTATGTGTGTGTGTGGGGGAGGATTGTTCCGATATCTCAGAGGGTGCCACAACACCTCAGGAGGTGTTCCGATATCTCAGAGGGTGCCACAAAGAAGAGGGAGTCAAACTATTCTCCAAGGCACCTGGGGGCAGGACAAGAAGCAACGGGTGGAAACTAATCAAGGAGAGAAGCAACTTAGAACTAAGGAGAAATTTCCTGACAGTAAGAACAATTAACCTCTGGAACAGCTTGCCTCCAGAAGTTGTGAATGCCCCAACCCTGGAAGTCTTCAAAAAGATGTTAGATAGCCATTTGTCTGAAATGGTATAAGGTTCCTGTCCACGCAGGGGGTTGGACTAGAAGACCTACAAGGTCCCTTCCAACTCTGCTATTGTATTGTATTGTAAGGATTAAATGTGCAGCTCATCAAAATTGAATTATATAAATCTAATTAGTATGAAAAAAAACCCCATGTTTATGGAATCACATGGTCTTTCTGATAACATTACAAATTCATGCAGGGTCAAATGGCGAAGGTCTGTAAGTAAATTGTGATTCCCGGGCCTCAATTAGTAAGCAAAACTTGCGATGCTGTGCAAAAAGGAACGAGACCTATTGGAGCCAGTACAACTTGTGTGTGTGTGTGTGTGAGGAAAAGAGAGAGAGTGTGTGTGTGTTTTAAATAAGCACACAATAGGTTTCATCGTTAATCAGTGAGCTGCATTTTTCAGGCTGGCCTCTTGACAATGAGCATGTCAAAGATGGAACAGGGATATGTGATACAAAATTGCACAAAACCCATCCGAACTGATGTGGGTTCCAAGCCACGTACTTTGTCGCCTCTGTGAGTGTGTGTGTATGTGTGTGTGTGTGTGTACTTGTGTGCATTTCCATACTCTTTGGCTCCCTAATCACACTTTTAATTTATTTCGTAAATTTTCTAGTTATGCAGGGAATATTTCACAAAGCAAAAGCCCAGAAACTTTCTAATTAAAGCAGCTTTGCACGAAAGGGTTCAATCTTTTTCAAGTAAAATTGTCGTACTTATTGCCATCACTTTGATCAACTCGGCAACATAAGATGAATCTGGTGTTAACATCTCATCTTTGAAATTAAGCAAAGAAAACAAAACAAAAAAACCCTTTCTCCGTATTTTAAAAAGTTACAAACAATTTCAACTAGTTATGTACAGCTAGAATTCTTGAGTTTCTTTGAAACAGTTTGCATCCTAGTCATATCCTATCCTATCCTATCCTATCCCATCCCATCCCATCCCATCCCATCCCACCCCACCCACCCCACCCCACCCCACCCCACCCCACCCCACCCCACCCCACCCCACCCCACCCCACCCCATCCATCCATCCATCCATCCATCCATCCATCCATCCATCCATCCATCCATCTATCTATCTATCTATCTATCTATCTATCTATCATCTAGCTACCTACATTCTCTCTCTCTCTCTCTCTCTCTCTCTCTCTCTCTCTCTCTCTCTCTCTCTCTCTCTCTCATCTATCTATCTATCTATCTATCTATCTATCTATCTATCTATCTATCTATCTATCTATCTATCTATCTATCTATCTATCTATATCAGGGGTCTCAAACTCAATTTACCTGGGGGCCGCTGGAGGCAGAGTCTGGGTGAGGCTGGGCCGCATGAGGGATTACTTATATTAATATTAATACTAATATTAATACTAATATTATACTTTCATATAACAGTGGGGGCCACAAGATACCGTCCTGCAGGCTGCAATTAGCCTGCGGGCCACGAGAATGAGACCTCTGATCTAGAAAGGTAGATAGATAGATAGATAGATAGATAGATAGATAGATAGATAGATAGATAGATAGATAGATAGATAGATAGATAGATAGATAGATAGATAGATAGATAGATAGATCATCTATCTATTGATTTGGGTTATTATTACTATTTTAAAGTTCATGTTACTTTTTATTTGCAATTCTTGTTTTGTGGCATTCATTTCTTAAGAAAGTGTAGAATATAAATAAATCCAATGGCATTTAGAACAGATTGATTCAGTTGAGATCAGTGGGCCAATAATATGAAGAGGTACAGTTTAGTCATACTTTGATTTCTGAAATAATGTCCTGTTTTTTAAGAGAAACCCATTTCAGCATGCTGTTACCAGTCTTTAATATTGCTAATAGTTTTTATGCTAAAACAAAGATATTATCGACACTTTTGAATCATCCACTCAGCATGCTCAATTATTTTGTAAACAAAATTTTCATTTTAGCATGCAGACATTAAGCTAGACTTTAATCTCTGATGGCTATGAGATTTGATCACAGCTCAGAAGGGGGAAAAAAAACAAAAATCACCATGGCATGTTTTATATTAATCTATTTTTACAGCATGTTGCTAGAATTTATCATGTCAAACAAGGCAGCTTGTCAGATTAGTAGCTTGACATGGCCAGTGCATTCTGTGGCCTTTAAGAATATACTTCACTAAATAAATAACTCTTAAAGCTCAAGACACGATGTCAATTATTTGTTTATTATTTGTTTAACGTATTTGCTAAGTACTAATATCCAGAAAAGGCTTCCTTAGGTCAAAAGAGTGAAGAATTTGAAAGCAGAGTGGACCTATAGATAAAGGTTTATTTATCACATTTATACCAGTGATCCCTGATTCTGGGGGGCAGTGCTCATCTCTGTTTCAAAGCCGAAGAGCAAGCGTTGTCCGAAGACGTCTCTGTGGTCATGTGGCCAACATGACTAAATGCCGAAGGCGCATAGAACGCTGTTCCCTTCCCAACAAAGGTGGTTCCTATTTTTCTACTTGCATTTTTATGTGCTTTTGAACTACTAGGTTGGCAGAAGCTGGGACAAGTAACAGGAGCTCACTCTGTTATGTGGCGCTAGGGATTTGAACTCAATTCAATAAATAAATCTCAAAGTTCAATAAATCTCAAATCTCTGAACAGCCCAACTGCTGACCTTCTGATTGACAAGCTCAGTGTCTTAGCCACTGAGCCAACACATCCCTTAGACTTCCTTAGACTACCTCAAACACCAATACAATCCTCAACAACCTTGGATTGAACCCTGTTGAACAACTTAATGAGACTTAATTTAGATGGGTTGCCTGTATGGGTGCTTAAAATCATCTTACCAAGTGATGAGAGAAATTCTGCTCTTCTTCTGCCCTCACCTATTAATTGAACACTCATCGTAAGTAAGACTTACTTAAGACTTACTTACTTGGAAGATAGCACCATTCTGTGCACCTTCAGCATTTAGTCATGCAGGCCACATGACCACAGAGACTTCTTTGGACAGCGCTGGCTCTTCGGCTTTGAAACGGAGATGAGCACCGCCCATTAGAGTCAGAAACCACTAGAAACATATGTGTGAGGGGAACCTTTACCTTTTTTATATTTTAATTTTTTTAATTATAATTTTCCACAAGTTATACATATGAACATAAAATTTACTTTTTTTTTTTTTTTTTTTTACAATAGTCCACCCAGTGCTATACAACAGGGGTCCCCAACCTTTTTTTCACCAGGGACCGGTTTCATTTTAAAGAAAATTCTGCGGACCGGCTGAGGGGCTCAGCAGTCATGTGACTGGGTGGGCGTGGCCAACTTTGAAAATGTGAAACTCACTTAACAATGATCTTGGTTAGCAACCAAACTTTTGGGCTCAATTGTGGTCATAAGTTCTTTCTTTCTTTCTTTCTCTCTCTTTCTTTCTCTTACTTTGTCTCTGTCTCTCTTTTTTTCTCTCGCTATTTCTTTCTTTCTCTCTTTCCCTTTCTCTCTATTTCTTTCTCTTTCCCTCTTTCTGTATCTTTTCCTGTCTCTTTCTTTCCTTTCTGTCTCTTTCTCTCTGTCTGTCTTTCTCTCTCCCACTTTTTTCTTTCTTTCTCTCTTTGTGTCTCTCCTTCATCCGCCCATTTCTGTCACTCTGTGTGTATGTGTGCGCGTGTGTCTGTCTGTCTTGCATTCATTCAATCACTCCTTCTGTGTCTCTGTCTATCTTTCTCTCCCTCCCTCCCTCTGTCTCTCTGTGTGTCTATCGTCGTCCCGTCCCCCCGCCCCCAGCCTCCTCATCCCGCCTGCCACGCTTGGTCGCTCGTTCGCTCGTTCAGGCTCCGTGGCTGGATAGGTGCCGGGCTGGAGAGGAGGAGGAGGGAGGGCGGCAGCCCATTGGGAAGAGCGCGCGGGAGAACGCAGGAGGATGGTGGGGGCTCTTCCTCCACCCTCGTCGACGGAGGGACTCCTGTGCGCCGCCGGAGCAACCCGCCAGTTCCCTCCCCAGCCCGCAGAGCCTCCGCAGTCCCTGGAAGAAAATGAGTGGCCGGCATGCCAGCAGGGGAGGGAATCGGTGGCCGGTCCGGCGGTGTCCAGGAATCCTTCCATCGACGAGGGTGGAGGAAGAGGCACACTCCAACGGCGCGAACAGCCGCGCCTGCGTTCTCCCGCACGCTGTGCTCAGGGGGCTGCCTCCTCCTCCCTCCTCCTCCTCTCTAGCCCTGCGGCCCGGCTCACATCCAGCCACGGACCGGCACCGGTCCGCGGCCCGGGGGTTGGGGACCCCTGCTATACAAAACGAAAGGAAGAGTTGGTTCTTCGAATATCTTCAATTGTCTTTAAGATCTCCAAAATCCGCGTTCTCTGGGTACAGGTGTCGAGGCATCCAAAGTTCCAAGTGCATAGTCCACAAATGGGTTCCAAATCTTCCAGAAAATGTCTTTTTTATAGACCCCCTCTCTGAATTTAATATCACATGTCATTTTATCATTTAAAGCTAATTTCCACATTTCACAATACCACTCTTCTATTTTAATATTTACCTCTATTTTCCAGTATCTTGCTATTATAATTCTACCCATTATAATCATAATTCTAATCAGTTCTTTCTCATATTTTGTTAATTCTAATTCCTTAATTATCAGTAATAATATAGATTCTGATCTCAAAGTTATTCTTTTCTTCATCATTTCAAACATCATTTCCTCCAATTGTTGCCAAAACATTTTAATTTTTCCACATTTATACCACATGTGTTCATAAGTTCCCACTTCCATATTACATCTCCAACATTTATTACTGATTTTTTTATCCATCAATGATAACCTTAATGGAGTCCAATACCATTTCCAAACAACCTTAAAGTTGTGCTCTTTAATCCTTATAGACATAATCCTCATAATTCGACTTTTCCAATTCACATTCCAATCCAAGTCTAATATTTTAATCTTAAATTCTTCCTCCCAATTCGTCTTCATTACCATTTGTGGATTTCCATCAAAGTTTAGAATCTTATATATCTTACTAACGAGTCCCTTTAACCCAATTTCATCCTTAATAATTTGAGATACTAAACTTTCAAATTCAGTTTTACTTCTGCCTATTTTACATGGAATCTTTACCTTTTACCTTGAGGTAGTCTGGGAGAATAAAACTGGGCTCAGAGAATGTGTGCATCTCTGCATACATCTACATGAACTATACTTTGGAGAGTTACTCTTTTTTTTTAACCAACATCCAGCAAAAAGATTGTCTGCATGGAGTGAAGGTTTTCCAAAGTTTCATGCTTCTCTGAAAAACAAAAATCTCCTTTGTTTTTGTTAAGTATCCGTAGATTCATGGATAGTACTTGACCTGTCATGTAGGCCCTGTTCCAATATTGTGAAAAATAGACTTTAGGTAGCCAGTTTTTTTAAAAAAAAAATCTGCTTTGCTTGCAAGAAAATGATTCTAACATGTAGAATTATAACACAATGATGTAGCTCTTGTTCTGGGGTCCTTAACCTTTTTATAACAGCTCTGCAGGGAACTCTTCTAATAATAGTAGAATCTTTTAAGTTCTTCAAGTGGTAATCGAACTTTAGCTCTTCGAGTCAAAGTCCACCGAGAGACTTTGAGTTATAAAACAAATGTCAGATTTTAAGAGATTTTTTTTTTAATAAAAGGAAGTTATGCTTCGGCTAATTCACAAAACCCAGTGAGGAAACAGCTGCTTTCAAATCTAACAATTGAAATGATGCGGAGTGAGCAATGATAGATGGTACAAAACAGAATGGCTAAATGTTGGTTTAGGAACCTTGCAATTTATCTTTACCTCTTCAAAAGCCACATTTTCTCGTGTTATTAGCGAGTAGAGTTTATGTCCAGGCCTCCATTGAAGGGCCAAGAGAACATAATCTATTTTTTTTTATTTTTTTTATTCAATTTATATCCCGCCCTTCTCCAAAAAGGACCCAGGGCCTCTCACTCAACTTTATATCAGTAAGGATAGTGTCTCCATAAATAATTTAGGCAATTGCTTTATGAAACCCTAGTAAGACTACACCTGGAATACTGCAACCAGTTTTGGTCACCATGCTACAAAAAAGACATTGAGACTTCGGAAAAAGTTCAGAGAAGAGCTACTTCACTGGTGATCAAAGGCCTGGAGACTGAAGCGTATGAAGAATGGCTGCAGGATTTGGGTTTGGCTAATCTAAGGGAAAGAAGAATTAGGGGTGACATGATTGCAATGTTCCAATATTTAAGGGGCTGCCACAAAGAAGAGAGTATCAAATTATTATTTAAAGCACCAGAGGGCAGGACAAGAAACAATGGTTCGTAACTAATCAAGGAAAGAAGCAACCTAGAACTAAGGAGAAATTTCCCTACAGTGAGGACAAGTAACCAATGGGATAGCTTGACTTCAGAAATTATGGATGCTCCATCACTGGAGATTTTTAAGAAGAGACTAGACAATCACTTATCTGAAATGGTATAGGTTCTCCTGCTTGAACAGGGGGCAGGACTAGAAGACCTCCAAGGTCCTTTCCAGCTCTATTCTACTCTAATCTAAAATAATGCACCAGTTCTGAACAGCCTGGCAAGCAACTTTAGAATCCGTCCTCTATCACAGTTGGATTTCAAGAAGGTAATCTATTAAATACTGAGGACATTTCAATATTGCTATTATATTATTTTAAAACTTGGTGAACTATAAGTTGCATATACAGGACCAAAACAAGATTGACAGGTCAGTTTCCCATGTGAATGTTCCTTTTCATTTCTACATGCTACTTCCCACATGTAAACACCTGGGACTCGGTTTTGAGAAAGCTGTCTCCATATTGCAGAGACAACATATGTTTGACTTATGATCTAGTCAAGTGGTGGGATTGAAATTTTTTTACTACCGGTTCTGTGGGCTTGGCTTGATGGGCATGGCAGGGGAAGGAGATACTGTAAAATCTCCATTCCCTCCCTACTCCAGGAGAAGGAGATACTGCAAAATCTCCATTCCCTCCCGATCAACTGGGACTCAGGAGGCAGAGAATAGAGGGGATTGGGCCAGTCAGAGGTGGTATTTACCAGTACCTCTGAACTGCTCAAAATGTCCACTACTGGTTCTCCAGAACTGGTCAGAACCTGCTGAATACCACCTCTGATCTAGGTTTTTTTTCAAATGGATTCTGCTTCCCATAGTCTTACGGAATAATTGTTTTTTTTTTCTTTCCATTCTTCGTCATTATAGGCTTAAATTGATCAATATTATTTGCATCAATCAATAAGCCTACAATCAAGGTTCAAATATATTTCTGTGCTTAATATATCTGCTGATACACCACTCGTTATTTGGGTCCCAGTTGATTTAGAAAAACAAAAAGATGTAAAACCAAAGATAGAAAAGGCATCATAAAGGTATATACTGTATTTCCTTCCAATCCTCCATAAAACCACCAATCACTTACCCTAAAAATGATACTAATCAACGGTATCCAAAATGAAAAGCCGTATGTAACTAAATCTAATTCTTAAGATCCACATTTTTATTGGAGAACTGAAGCCAGTAAAGTGAGATAAGCTACTGAAGAAATCTCCTTCAACACTCAGAAACACCATGGAGAAGAATGGCTAAAAAAGCATCTATTCCCTTAACCTCTCATGGCATGGGGACCTCAGCACTTCCTCTTGAAAATGAGAAACAGGAGAGGAGCTTCCGGTCTCCCGGAGGAGACGGTTGAGTCTTTGACTCTTCCGCCGTTTTGTTGCTTTTACTGCCCCCCAAGGGGCAGGGAATTCCTTCCAAAGGAATCCTGCCGTACGGTCGGCTTGCTGGGATTCCCCTGTCCTGACGGCGGTCGGGGGGGTCCTTGACTTCGACCCAGGAGTGAGAGAACATGCTGCGGGGGGCTTGGTTCCCTTTGCCTCCGGAGGATAGGAACATTTAGCGCTTTGGAGAGAGCTGGTCTGTCGGAGTCGGAGGCTTGGCTGAGACTCTTGACTTCGAAGTGGAAAGTGAGTGACTTTTTTCCTTTGCTTGCAATCTTTACTTAACAAGGCGATGGAGGGGGGAGTTTGCGAAAAAAACCCTCGGAGCAAATAAGCGGCGTTTTGAATTTGCTTCTCCGGCTGGAGAACGCACAGAAACCTGCACCCAAACTCATTTAACGATGATCAAAGTCCTTCTGGAATGATTGCGGAAACTTTGAATCGAAGTCTGGCAACTAAGTTGCAATTTCACACTTTGTGGATTCCCGGTGGCTCCCAAGCGGGGGGAGAAGATGGCGTTCCTTTGTTCTTCTGAGACACTAATTATGGATGATTGCTGACATTCTCCTGAGAACGGGATTGCCTCTCCTTTCTTCTACCTAATGTTTTGTTTGATTAATTGATCCTTCCCTTGAAGTGCCTTCTTTATCTTATATGATTGTTTTATTGTGGATTCTCTCAGGACTTTGATTTGGTAACATCTACAACTTTGTTTATTGGACTGCTCCTTCTTGCTCCGCTAATACCTCTCCAGGAGGCACCATTTTACTGACACAGGAATAAACTTTTCACCATGGCTTCAAAAAAGCAACACCAGCCTAAAATTACTTCGATGTTATCCGAAAAACCTGACACAGATGCAAGATTAACAGCTGTCGAAGAAACTCTTGCAACCTTGGTGAGAGAAATTAAGGAAATGAGGAAAGATCAAGTCAGTTCTAAATTAGAACTTTTGGAGGTACAGAAGAAATTAATGGAAAATTCACAAAAGACTGATGAGCTGGAGGTGGGGCTGGGTGGGGCAAAGGGGGAGCTTAAAAGTATTAATAATGAAATTGGTGATTTAACTGGTCATATGTCTAGAATGGATTTCGAAAGAATGTCATATTTTTTAAGATTTCAGAATGTTCCTGAGGACAGTGGGGAAAATTTACAAGATTTAATGAGCACAATTTTAGCAGATTACCTACACAGTCCTAAGGAAGAATTAAGGGGTGACATTGATTTGATTTATAGAATAAATTCAGCATATGCCAGGATAAATGAAGTGCCTAGAGAGATACATATTAAATTTGTTAGAAGGTCGACAAGGGAAAGGATATTGAGGGCGCAGAGAGACAACCCCCTAATTTATCAACAGAAAGAGATCACCATCTTGAAACAGGTCCCGAAGAAGATTAGAGAGATAAGAAGGAAGTATTCCTTCTTGTCCAAAAGATTATTTAAAAAGGGGGTCTGGTTTAAGTGGGTGATGCCGGAGGGAATGTTGGTGTTTTGGGAAGGGGGAAGAACAATTGCAGAGGCGCAAGCCTTTCTTGAAAAACATTCCTCAACCCTTGAAGATGACAATGGGGGAGCAGAGGCGGCCGCGGCTCTGCCCACTGGGGGCCAGGGGGAAGAAGATACAATTGCCAAGAGACTTAGATCTCAAAAATGACTTTATTTTAGTATAATACAATGTTGTTTGGATGTTTAAGCACGTTTGCTAGCACTGTTCTTTTATTATAACTTTATTTGCATCTCTGTCCACTCTCTACATGGGGCTTCCCTTGAGGTGCACTCGAAAGCTACAGCTAGTCCAGAATGCAGCCGCGCGGGTGATTACGGGAGCTCCTAGATGCTCCCATATAACACCAATCCTGCGCGAGCTGCACTGACTTCCTGTGGTCTTTCGGGTGCGCTTCAAGGTCCTGACGACCATCTTCAAAGCGCTCTATGGCTCAGGGTCTAGTTATATGCGAGACCGTCTCCTGCCCCATACATCCCTTAGACCGATACACTCCCACAGAGAGGGTCTTCTCCGGGTGCCATCGGCCGGACAATGCCGGCTGGCGACACCCAGGGGAAGAGCCTTCTCTGTGGCGGGCCCTGCCCTGTGGAACGACCTACCCCCTGAACTCCGCACTATCACCGACCTCTGCCTCTTCCGCCGTTGTTTAAAAACACACTTATTTCATCAAGCCGGCCTAACATAGCCTCCGCTGGGACTAATACTAGACAGTTTTAAATGAGGGATTTTAATTTGGTTTTAGCGCAAGTTTTGTGTCATTTAATAGCTTTTTAAATTTATGTATTTTTGTATTATTTTTGTATGCTGTTTTAAATTCCTGTGCGCCGCCCTGGGTCCTGTTGGAGAAGGGCGGGATATAAATTGAATAAAATAAAAATAAATGAATAAATTGTAGTATGAATGTATAACTGAAATATCTATTTTGTGCATGAAGACTCAGATGGAGTCAATGACTTCGACGAGAAAGTTCTCAAAATGTCTTTTCACACCTTACCCTTACCTTTTGTATGTAAAATTTATAAAACCCAATAAAACTTTTTTCAAAAAAAGAAAAAAAAGAAAATGAGAAACAGGATGATTCCATCTGGAAAAAATATTATTCTGCAAAATTTCTATAGGGTCAATTGCAGAACACGGTGTTGTGGTCTTTCATTGGCCAAAGGATCCGACAGCAGATTCGGACAGTGAGGAGGTTGGGGAGGAACCTGGGCCAGTCCTGGAGTCTGGGGAAGGCTCTGATGAGGGCTCTGTGTGGGAGGCAGAGAGGGGGCCAGGGCTGTCCAACAGTTATCAACTGCTTTCAGAGTGAGACACCAGTGGGGCAGAAGAACAGCTGGAGCCTGTTCCCAGTGTGTGCATGCGCAGAGTTGCTAGATGAAGGGAACAGCTAAAGAACAAGAGCCAACTCAGGAGTAAAGCCACAGGTGGATGTTGAATGGCCCCTCCAATAGGGAATAAAGAGGAGCGAAAGGGGAGTGGAGTTTGCAGGAGACAATTAGTTCAATGCATTAGGCTGAAGATCAGTTCCTGACTTCTTGCCAAGTAATTGCTGCTACAGCGTGGCGTTTGGAAGATATCGGCCTGGCAACTCTCCAAGCCTGATAAAGGTCTGTACTTGTTGAAATCTCATGAAACACTGTTTGCTGGGACTTTGCTGGAAATGGATTGACTTTCAACTAAATAAAAGGGGTTTTATCAGGACGAGGATTCGGCTTCGTACTTTTGGGAAGCCTAGGTCAGAACACATAGTAGGAAATGAGATTGGAAAGTGAACTGATAGATCAAACCATTAGACCTGACCCATCAAACGCCTCCTTTTCATTTGAAACTGCTCTACAACATGTTGCTGCAGTAACATTTGTTAATTAAGATTGGTATGCAGATAGCACATAGGCGAGATGGACCTCCGATCATGACACTTCCTGTTTACAAAACATGCTCGTTATAAAAATGCATAATGAGATTCAAAATTATTTTCCTGATAATACTGCTGGACGTCTATCACTGAGCTTCAGCGACATCAAGAGAACATCATTCACTTAAACAGGCTTAGGAAGATATGGTTCTGCCTTCTCACGCTGTTTACAGAAGTGTTATAAATTGTGATTTCGATCAAGTGGAATTTATCACAATGGGTTATTTTAATATATATATATATTACAACACCAGCCATCCGAAGAAGATTCAAACAGTCGGGGGGGGGGGGGGGAACTAAGCCTCATGTCACTCACTCAATCATTTCATTTTTGCCAGAAAACGAATTCTTTGATGCAAAGGAGCAGAACGGCAAAAATGAGTCCTAACGGATGGGATGAAACCAAAGGAGAGCTTTGTTCATTCTTCAGAATTGAACTGAACGTTACAAGTGGATGCTGAAGTGTTCTGCAAATCTGTACTGATGTACAAGTGAGGCCATACATAACTGTCACTATTGCAGGGTTTCTGGACTCAAGGGTTTTTAAAGACCTCAAGTGGAAGTACCTAAACAGTGTCCTCACAGTTGAGCCTCCCACTTCAATAAGTTGATATTCCTACAATCATTATAAGTTAATTCAGGTACAACCCACCTAATATTTCAGGGTAGCCGTGCCTGAATCCATAAAATATGGAGTCCAGCTCAGTGGCGAAATTTACTACCAGTTCTGTGGATGTGGCTTGGTGGGCCTGGCAGGGGAAGGATACTATAAAATCTCCATTCCCTCCCCACTCCAGGGGAAAGATACTGCAAAATCTCCATTCCCATCCCACTCCAGGGGAAAGATACTGCAAAATCTCCATTCCCTCCCCACTCCAGGGGAAGAATACTGCAAAATCCCCATTCCCATCCCACTCCAGGGGAAAGATACTGCAAAATCTCCATTCCCTCCCCACTCCAGGGGAAAGACACTGCAAAATCTCCATTCCCTCCCCACTCCAGGGGAAAGATACTGCAAAATCTCCATTCCCTCCCCACTCCAGGGGAAGGATACTGCAAAATCCCCATTCTCTCCCCACTCCAGGGGAAAGATACTGCAAAATCCCCATTCCCTCCCCACTCCAGGGGAAAGATACTGCAAAATCCCCATTCTCTCCCCACTCCAGGGGAAAGATACTGCAAAATCTCCATTCCCACCCCACTCCAGGGGAAGAATACTGCAAAATCCCCATTCCCATCCCACTCCAGGGGAAAGATACTGCAAAATCTCCATTCCCTCCCCACTCCAGGGGAAGGATACTGCAAAATCCCCATTCCCTCCCCACTCCAGGGGAAGAATACTGCAAAATCCCCATTCCCATCCCACTCCAGGGGAAAGATACTGCAAAATCTCCATTCCCTCCCCACTCCAGGGGAAAGATACTGCAAAATCTCCATTCCCTCCCCACTCCAGGGGAAGGATACTGCAAAATCCCCATTCCCTCCCCACTCCAGGGGAAAGATACTGCAAAATCCCCATTCCCTCCCCACTCCAGGGGAAAGATACTGCAAAATCTCCATTCCCACCCCACTCCAGGGGAAGAATACTGCAAAATCCCCATTCCCATCCCACTCCAGGGGAAAGATACTGCAAAATCTCCATTCCCTCCCCACTCCAGGGGAAAGATACTACAAAATCTCCATTCCCACCCCACTCCAGGGGAAGGATACTGCAAAATCCCCATTCCCTCCCCACTCCAGGGGAAAGATACTGCAAAATCTCCATTCCCTCCCCACTCCAGGGGAAAGATACTGCAAAATCTCCATTCCCTCCCCACTCCAGGGGAAAGATACTGCAAAATACATACAAGATACATCCCCATTCCCTCCCCACTCCAGGGGAAAGATACTGCAAAATCCCCATTCCCATCCCACTCCAGGGGAAAGATACTGCAAAATCCCCATTCCCATCCAGGGCAAAATCTCCATTCCTACTCCACTCCAGGGGAAGGATACTGCAAAATCTCCATTCCCTCCCCACTCCAGGGGAAGGATACTGCAACACCCCCATTCTCTCCCCACTCCAGGGGAAAGATACTGCAAAATCTCCATTCCCACCCCACTCCAGGGGAAGAATACTGCAAAATCCCCATTCCCATCCCACTCCAGGGGAAAGATACTGCAAAATCTCCATTCCCTCCCCACTCCAGGGGAAGGATACTGCAAAATCTCCATTCCCTCCCCACTCCAGGGGAAGAATACTGCAAAATCTCCATTCCCTCCCCACTCCAGGGGAAAGATACTGCAAAATCTCCATTCCCTCCCCACTCCAGGGGAAAGATACTGCAAAATCTCCATTCCCTCCCCACTCCAGGGGAAGGATACTGCAAAATCCCCATTCCCTCCCCACTCCAGGGGAAGAATACTGCAAAATCCCCATTCCCATCCCACTCCAGGGGAAAGATACTGCAAAATCTCCATTCCCTCCCCACTCCAGGGGAAAGATACTGCAAAATCCCCATTCCCTCCCCACTCCAGGGGAAAGATACTGCAAAATCCCCATTCCCATCCCACTCCAGGGGAAAGATACTGCAAAATCTCCATTCCCTCCCCACTCCAGGGGAAAGATACTGCAAAATCTCCATTCCCACCCCACTCCAGGGGAAGGATTCTGCAAAATCCCCATTCCCTCCCCACTCCAGGGGAAAGATACTGCAAAATCCCCATTCCCTCCCCACTCCAGGGGAAAGATACTGCAAAATCTCCATTCCCTCCCCACTCCAGGGGAAAGATACTGCAAAATCCCCATTCCTACCCCACTCCAGGGGAAAGATACTGCAAAATCCCCATTCCCTCCCCACTCCAGGGGAAAGATACTGCAAAATCCCCATTCCCTCCCAATCAGCTCGGACTCAGGAGTCAAAGAATAAATGGGGGAAAGGATAATCAGAGGTGGTATTTGCAGATTTTCTAAACTACTCAAAATTTCTGCTACCGGTTCTCCAGAACCTGTCAGAACTTGCTGAATTTCACTCCTGGTCCTGCCGCTATAAGATAATCAGAACATTTAATGCTTGAGTATCTTATAGCATTTTTAGAGTCCAATTCTCTTACACTGGCTGTCTACTAGACCTCCAAAAGTTAGTGTTTTGCCACATAGGTAAGACTACAATGATAACTTCCATTCAGCAACCAATGGCAACAAGCTGGACATAGCTGTTTTTTGCAAATGTATCACAACCATTGTCTTGCAATGCCCTTGATTAGGATGGGAGTGGCTTTTGATTTGTCTCCCCCCCGCTCTCTCACACACACATAACCAAACATGAAGGTCTATTTTACCCCCCTCAGAACTGCTCAAGTCCACATTTCAGAAGTGGATATGGTCAAAGTCAAAAGTAGGAAGAACAGAATCAAAGAATCATAAACATGGTGGCAAATATATTTCTTACAAGGAGTGTGCAGGATTTATGCATAGAGATCTTCAACATGGAAGATCTCTCTGATACATGTGTTGCCCATTGCACAAATGGGCAAAAATTGGACCAATGCTACATCAATTCTTTTACTTGTTATGTTGAAAGAGAAGGAGACAGAGATGGAGACGCAGAAGGGGGCAGGGGGTTGGAGGAGGAGGAAGGAAAGCACACCTTTTCCAGCACTCTGGACTATACAGTCTGTCACATGTTCCACTACCTAGAAAAAGGACAAAAATAAGTTGGTGTAGCAATGGATCTCATTCAAGAAAAAAGGGCAAGCAAATCTGGTGCTGTTTTTTTTTGACTGGTAGTATTTTCTATGTCAATTATTTTGTGAATGAATATTCTGATAAGCCTCTTGTGATTCAAATACCTCATGTGCTACAAATCCCCCAAAAGATTATTGACCCTTAAACAGATTGTTGACTTCTTGGGCCAAAATCTCTCTCTCTCTCTCTCTCCCTCTCTCTCTCTCCCTCCCTCCCTCCTTCTTTATCAGAGAGAGAGATGGGGGGGATTTTCTGTGCCACTTGAAAATATAATAATAATAATAATAATAATAATAATAATAATAATAATAATAATAATAATAATAATAATAATAATAATAATAATAATAATAATCTTTATTGTCATTGTAATAAAATAAAAAAATTACAATGAAATTGGTTTGAGCGTTGTGCTAACATTTGCACCAGGTGGAATACAGACAGCAGTGATAACTATAACAGAAATCTCTCCAGGCAGATAAAATGGCTGACAAATGACAGTTGAGAATTCCAAGTTTGCAGAACAGTGTGTATAACCAACTCTACTGTTAGTACACCAGTTATTATGTGTGTAAATACACAGTCCTCCACCTTAGCTTTTACCAGAGTTGTTGTTTCTGTCAAAGCGGTGTGTGGTGCAGTTAGTTAGCTCCACAGATGCATCCGGTACAAGTGGATGAAGCCAGGTCTCTGTGATGATCATCACACAGCAGTCACGAATGAGCTTATTCACTGCCATCAATAGCTCTAGTTCATCGGTTTTGTGGACAAAGGATCTAGAGTTGGTTAGGAATGCTTGGTAATGCTGATCTGTGAGGCTGCTTCCTTAATCAAACTAGCAAACCTGCTCTGCATCCCCGCTTCTGCTTCGGCTCTCTTCGCTGCCTCCTAGGCCAAACAACGATCCACGGAGAGCCTGGCAGTCTTACTATGTCACTCGGTATATGATGAGACTGATGGAAGTCACTGGTAATATCGAGATGACTAGAAGATCCAATCTTTAATAATAACTTAATAACTCCCTGCGGGTATAGACAGTTTTTGCCTAACTCTACTGTGACACCAGGAGCTCAAAGCCACAGCGCCTAAGCGCGCCACCATCTTGAAATCCCATAATTATTATGTAAACTCTATAGAGATTCTCAGTCATCTCTATCAGGGCTGCCCCAAAGATGCTTTTTCAAGAGGCATCTGGACTTTCTGGTTTTTCTAAGAAGTGAAATGTCTTCACAGAAAAAACAGAACATCCAGTTGCCTTGGGAAAAGGCATATTTGGGATTATTCTGTAATATTTATTCCACTGTGGAAACAATCACTCCCATTCATTCTAAATTTTCTAGTTTAATCTTACGTTATTAATATTAACACATATTAATAAAGGAAGGAGAGTATCTATTCAGTTCTAAGGTAAATTTAATGAACCAACTGCTTTGTGTATAACAGGAGGAATTCTTGATGGTTTTCTGCCCAGGAAAATATGAGGAAGTTCAATCTATGGCATTTTAAGCAGAAACAATGACATCAATGTCTCTACAGTGTAAGATTTGAAACAGCAACAGAAAAGATGATTATTAGTACCTATTAAGTGGAGCTCTACTGACAATGGTGGCAAAACAGAAGAACTGCACAGTTAAGACTCCTTCCAGCTGTCTTGGTTCTTCAGAAATACAGCCACTCAATCACTCCAGATATTCAAGAAAAACCTTCATCTGAATGAACGTGAATGCACATGGGATCCAAAATTATATTTGCTGAATAGCTTAAGAATGTTGTGGAAAAAATAGGTGTGAGAACCTGGATCCAGAAATATAGAGAATGATCACATAAGGCTTCCCGATAGTGTTCTATTTGTGATTCCCTCCCCCCTAAATATTGAACAATATATGTACCATTTCCTGCCAACCTAGCAGTTTGAAAGCATGTAGAAAATGCAAGTAGAAAAATAGGGACTACTTTGATGGGAAGGTAACAGCATTCTGACTTTGAGTCGTGCTGGCCACATGACCTTGGAGATGTCTTTGGACAATGCTGGCTCTTCAGCTTTGAAGCAGAGATGAGCACTGCCCTCTAGAGTCGGGGACAATGAGGACACATGTGCGAGGAGAACCTTAACCTTTTATATGTACTGTTATTTTCTTGGGGATAAAATAATTGCAGGTAGAAGTTGAACAGCTGTTAAATCTTAGCCAATGAAGGAGCAATTCCGTTTCTCCAGAGAAATCCTCTACCAATTGTCAAGGATTAATTCTTGTTTAGAAGCTACCAATCACCATTAGTGTCACACACAATCTTTAGGCTCTATTGATTTGAGGCTCTGTGTGTAAATCCATTTTCAGGCCATGCAAAAACCAGGTGACTTTAGATCAGTCAATCTCAACGGAACCAACTTCACAGTTCTTGTTTGTTTGTTTAATTAAAAAAAAAGAGAGAAAATCTTGTATGGCAACTTGCTAGATGGTCCAGGACTTTGATCCCATTGAATTGTATTGGATTAACTACAGCCTTTCCTTTGAAAATATGATCCAGCAATTTCTTCCAGGAACACATTTCAACCTTTTTATTTATTCACACCATCCCAAATACCACATTTTCTCAGCTTGGATTTTCTAAGGCTTCCTTAGAAAGCCAGAAGCAAAGTCTCGGTCCCTGCAAAACCTCTTTTATTTACACGACTGTGGATTCCTTTCATTCACAGTCAGCAAGGCTTAGTAAACAGTCTTTCAGAGGAATGTTTATCCCCACGCACCTTATCTAGTTTGGAGCGCTGCCAGAAAACTAGTTTCCAAACACAGGGCAAGGCAAATTTGGCACACAGAAAAGTCACACACAGAAGTTTCCACTCTTGAACCAACTGAATGAACAAATTGTTTCCTGCAAAACCCCACTCCCAGTTCGGTCCTCTTTCGTTTCCTATGAAAGGGGTCAATCATCTCCAAGGTGTGGCTTTACTTGACCCTGCATTTTCCGTGGCCATGTGGCCAGCATGGCTATATGCTAAAGGGGCATGGAACTCTGTTACCTTCCCACCAAATACAAGTATTAATCTCCTTGCATCTGCCTGCTTTTGAACTGCTAAGTGGGCAGGAGCTGGGACAAAGAATGGTAGCTCATCCTATTGGGTCTCGAACCTAGCTGTCGGGTTTCTAGCTGAGAAGCTCAGTGACTTTAACCACTGAGTCTCCTGCCCACAGTAAGTGGTACACCCTGATCTTTTTAAAGTAAACCTAGCACACTAGAATGTGTACATAAACGATGGCTAAAATGCATGTAGCTTTCTTTCCACCTTTGTTTTTCTTGATCAGAAATATATGGGAAAGTGATATAAAGGAAACACAAATTCTAAATCCCAGGGCTCCCTTTAAAACACACACATATCCATCTATACAGAATTTGTAAGACTAGCATTGTTCAGATTCCTCCAATCTTAGGTGCTCTCTGGAGACCCACTGGCAAGTCTCACCATCAATATCTTTCAATGCAAAAGCAAATTCTGCTTTTATTTTACCACTGAAAAAATGGCATTGACATTGATACAGCTACTCCCCTGGCCCTTTTTTAAAAAAAATTCTATTTTACCACTAAGAAGGGTTGTTAGATACTACCTTTATACCCAGAATAGTAGCATTTTAGCATTTTTGAAGTTTAATATGGTTTTATATGATTTAATTGTTTTAGAATGTTATATACAATATCTTCTCCTAAGCTGTCCAAAGCAATTACAATGAGAACATATACACATGAAAAGCAGATGTGATATTCAGCAGGTTCTGACCAATTCTGGAGAACCAGTAGCAGACATTTTGAGTAATTTGGAGAACTGATAAATACCACCTCTGACTGGCTCCGCCCCCATCTATTCTCTGCCTCCAGAGTCACAGCTGATTGAGAGGGAAAGGGGATTTTGTAATATCCTTCCCTTGCCACGCCCACCAAGCCATGCCATGCCCACCAAGCCACACCCACAGAGCCGGTAGTAAAAAATGTTTGAATCCTACCACTGATGTAAAGGAAGGAAGGAAGGAAGGAAGGAAGGAAGGAAGGAAGGAAGGAAGGAAGGAAGGAAGGAAGGAAGGAAGGAAGGAAGGAAGGAAGGAAGGGTAGGTACTGGACTCTTTCATTCTGCAGATTCCTCCTTCCCTCCTTCTCTCTTCCCAGTACAACTCTTGTATTGTAATTTAATTATTTAAAATAGATACAAGTAAATTTACTATAAAATGATATAAAATAATATAAAAAACATGAAACACTGAAAACTATTTGTGGGAGTAAGAACCAACAATGTCACGATAAAACCAAGTTCAGTAAAAAGGCAAAAACCCCAAGTGGAAATTGCAATAAAAAACAGAAAGACTGAAGCTATTAAGTCAATGAGGCATAAAACAGCAGCAAGGAATCAGCTGTAGGAGCCACCATGCATGCTAGACTCACATTTCTCTCTATATCCATCACCCGTCTAATTATTTTCACGCAAGTGTTCTTATAGAACTGCGATGTGGAATGACTGAACTCTTAGCAAAAATAAAATAAATAGATAAATAAAGTTTAGAAAGATTGGAATCATTAATGACAATGATCCTTTAAGAAGGATCCCCTAGAGCAGGGGTGGGCAAACTTTGCAACTTTAAGTCTGAAGGACTTCAGCTCCCAGACTTCTCCAGCCAGCTTTTCTGGGAGCTGAAGTCCTTCAGACTTAAAGTTGCAAAGAGAGGTTATATGCCAATCAGCTTTACATCTGTTGTGATCAAAATAGTGGAAAGGCAACTAAAATCTTAGTCCGTAGAGAATATGGAAGGGGCTGCTGGGGGTTTGTAGGGGTCTGGGAGAACCTGTAGCTAAGATTCTGTGCAGCTTGAAGAACCCCTAAATCCCACTTCTGGCTGGCCTTGCCCACCCTGCCCCTCCCATGTGGCCTGTTTTGAATGCAGGACTTAGGAAGGGTGAAAAATGGGCCTACAGGAAGTTCAGGAAATAGGCCTGTTTCTGGTCTCCAGGGCGCCTCTGGAGCCTGGGGGAGGGCATTTTCACCCTCCCAAAGGCTCAAGGAAAGCCTCCAGAGCCCAGGGAGGGCAGAAATTGCCCCCTGTGGTGCAGGAGGCTGAGTAGGCCATGCCCACCATGGTCATGCCCACCAAGCAACGGGGCAGAAGACCTCTTGCTAAAATTTTTGAAGCCCACCCCTGAGAATAAGCCACGGAGAAAGAAAATCCACATTATTTCTGCAAAAGGAAATTACTTTGTATATGAGCACATGTACTATACCAATAGTGGATTCTTCAATGTGATAGTAGTTATAGGCAAAACACAGGCAGAAGAGAGATTGGTTTCCAGTTTCAATTCAGAGAGCAAACTAGATTCATTTTCTTGCACAGACTCAGGTCTACATAGGTAAGCCACGCCCAGGCTCCAAGCCATCAGACATGGCTCTCAGTCACCAAATAGTTCCCATTGGCTGACCCAGTTGCCATGCTTATACATTGGCTGACCTTGTTACCATGTCATATTCCAGCCAGTCCTAAATGGCTGACCTGTTCCTATGTCCTCTTCCAGTTCATGAATATTCTGACATATCCATATAAGTATTAAAAGTTCTGAGAAATCAGTAATATAAAAGCCTGGTTTACACTTAATCAGGAGACAAAATCTTCAAAAAGAAAATGTAAACCATCAGAAGTTGTGGGTACTCCATTACTGGAGGCTTTTAAGAAGAGACTGGATAGCCGCTTGTCTGGAATGTTATAGGGCCTCCTGCTTGAGCAGAAGACCTGCTAGAAAACCTCCAAGGTCACTTTCAACTCTGTTATTCTACTCTGTTTTAGAACCAACAACACATCCACAAGCTTTGTAACTTACAACCAACATAGTTCAATGAAAGTGCAGCACAATTATTCCCTGTTCTTGGGTTTTTTTTTAAAGTCTTGTCAGTTCTCGTGGGCTAAATGACATCTTTATGACCATAAAAAAAACAGAATGGTTACCTTAATATACATATTCCTTAGGAACCATTCATGATGAAGTTTAAGACTTTCCATTCACATAGTTATTGGAGCTTTTCCAATAGAACACAAAAGTTATTACAGGCCAGGTGTATGTTGGTTTTAAAGTATTACTAAAAGCTTGAATATGTGAATTCTCCTCAAATCACTATTATCTATTGTGTGTCAGAATCTATTTTATTCCATTGAGCATCTCAAAGTCTTATTCCTCATTTCAGAAAGTGTTTTTTATTTATTGTTTTTTAAAAAAAACACTTTTTCTAAATTGCATCTTATTTAAACAGCATCCTTTAGCCCACAAAAGATGCTACTGGATTTTGTTTTCCATTATGGTGACGTGTCTGAGGCTACCTACGCTAGCCATCACAAACAAAAGAGTCCATAATACCGTGTTCAAAAGACAAAGATGTGGAAAAGAGTGGAATGCAACCTATTTTCCTGAGAAATGAATATAACCCATTAAATGCAGGCAGAAAAAAAAATGAAAATGTATTTTCTTACTTCACAATGTTGTCAAATGAAATGGGATGTTCGTGGCAATGGAAAAACAAATTCTGACAATTGAAATATTCTATTATTTTCTTTTTTTTAAAAAAATCTCTGATCTTTGCAATCTAAATTTCATAACAAAAAAAACTTGCATTTTCTGAATGAATTATGCAAAGAAGTTTAATCTGCATATGTTTTTCCTTTCCAGAATGTCCGTGGTTTGTAGAAGGGGACTCTGAGGTGTTCGCTGACTTTTCAAGCTCTTTCTACAGCTCTGAGGGCTGAAAATATATTACCTGTTTTTAATTAAAGTTGATCCTCATATCTGTCCGTCATGAAGAAACTATAGAACCTCCAGTTCTGCAGACAATGAGCCACTGAAATGTCAGGACAAATGGACTTTTTTTGGTGTCTGTCTCCAAACTCTCCAAAATTTTGGACTCAATTGTGATGATAAATTTTCTTTCTTTCTTTCTTTCTTTCTTTCTTTCTTTCTTTCTTTCTTTCTTTCTTTCTTTCTTTCTTTCTTTCTTTCTTTCCTTTCTTCCTTCCTTTCCTTTCCTTTCCTTCCCGTTGTGTCACTGGCAGCGGCGGGCCAGATTTACTTCCAGGTACGCCGTGGAACCCCCTCTCACCGGTTCTCTAAATTTCACCAACCGGCTCTCACGAGTAGGTGCGAGCCTGCAGAAACCCATCACTGATCTGCTGTGTGTCATTACAACTTGTTCAGACTTCAGGAGGACATATATGGCTGCCTTATGCTAATTCTGACTGCATCTCTTGCTCCCTCCCTCCCTCCCTCTCTCCCTCTCTCTCTCTCTCTTTCTCTCTCCCTCTCCCTCTCTATTCCTTGCTTACTCTAAGGAAGCTTGATTGCTATCAATTTCTTCACTTATGTTCATCCCTCTTGCCTAACAACCCTTCTTTCCATTTTATTGTCTTTTTCTCTTCCATTGTTTCTCCTTTTGAGATGAGCACAGGAAACCAAATTATTCAAGGCATTAAAGATTTTCAGTTTGACAGGTAAGCAACGCAACATCATACCATTAGCTAACAATGCAATGCACTAAATGTCCCATTTTTGTAGATTTTAAGTGCGGCATTGTGGCTTTCACCTTTGGGGAGGGGAGGTGGGGGAGGAATAAGAAACATTGAGATAATTCCTCACCTTTCAAATTACTCAGAAATAACTTTAACGAAACCTGCTTTTCTCCAAATCCCTCCCTGTGATTTTATAAACTTGGCTACAGTAGTGGTTTTCTACAGACTCATAATAGGCATTATTCCTATTTCAGTTTTTTTGAATGTTCTCCCTCAAACCATCCTGCTCATTATTTTTTTTCAGGAAGGGAAGAAATAGCTCTGGAAATGGTGTTTATATCTTGAAAAGTACTTTTAAACTAAAAGTGCCACATTTTAAAGTCTGTAAGTAACATTAGTGCAGCTACTTTTCTCCACACCTGTTTTTAAGAGAAATGAAATAAATTAAACAGTTCAGGCAACTTTTAAAAATGTACTTGAACTAGAGTGGAATAAACTATATTTTTTACAATAAGTGAAGTCAGACTCCATTCATTCCTTTATAAATATATGTATATGCCGTTCCCGGCTACGCGTTGCTATGGCCCAGTCTGGTTAATGGTCAACCAATCTGTGTGTAGATCTACACCTGCACACACTAGTACATACACACAATCACCGTATAACCCCCAACCTACCTACTGCATTCCCTCTACCTACCTACCTACCTACCTACCTACCTACCTACCTACCTACCTACCTACCGTATTATATATATAAATGTAACTAATAGTTGGTTCAAAACAGGAAATTTGCAAAAGTACTGCACTGATCGCTTCCAAATTTTCACACAACATTCCTTACAAATACGGCACCAATGATATATATAGATTGATCTCTAGGTTGAGTCAAAGGGCAGAGAGGGATGACGTTAAGTCTCCTCCCCTTAAAAAGACCCCTGAACAGGAGCTGTGATAATATTCTCTCATTTAAGAGTCCTGTAAATTGGCTGATGTATCAGGGATACCGGATAGCTGAAGGCAGAGAAGCCTGCCTCATATGCTGGAAAGCACCGGTTCAAATCCCAGTAGAAGGAGTATGGCCAGCTGAAGAAGGCTAATAAGCCTGAAATGGATCCATCCTGGTCTCTTTATTTTCAGCCCTTAAAAATCTAACATATATCTAAAAAATGTCACACAGCAGTAATCTAATTGGTTCTCTGTCTGGATGATCTCTAGGTTGAGTCAAAGGGCAGAGAGGGATGACGTTAAGTCTCCTCCCCTTAAAGGGACCCCTAAACAGGAGCTGTGATAATATTCTCTCATTTAATAGTCCTGTAAATTGGCTGATGTATCAGGGATACCGGATAGCTCAAGGCATAGAGAAGCCTGCCTCATATGCTGGAAAGCACCGGTTCAAATCCCAGTAGAAGGAGTATGGCCAGCTGAAGAAGGCTAATAAGCCTGAAATGGATCCAACCTGGTCCTGAGTCGAAGGGCAGAGAGGGATGACGTTCTACTCTCTACTTTACTGTAGTAAAGTAGAGAGTAGAGATGGAGAAAAAAAGAAAAGAAGAAGCCATAACTCCTAAGTAAATAAAAGCTTTTTTCACTTAATGGGAAAAATAGTCAGTAAAAGATGATAAAAGATAATAGTACAAATGATTTCCAATCTGTGGCCTGCCAGATATTGTAGGGCTTACATTTCCAATCTTGGGTTGTCAGGGGACCATAGACATTATTGTCCTATCTAGTCGATGAAGTTATTGCAAGGATTGTAAGTCGGTAAGGAATCCTGTGGGACATCAAGCTCCTTGCAACAGGATCTAATGAAGGAAGCAAAAAATTGTAACAAGAAATATTAATGTAAGGATAGGATTACGTAGTAGAGACATCTTGCTCTTTTATTCATTAAGACAAAATCTCTCTGAATGTTTTGAATCTGTTCTTTGCAGACTTTTTGCAAACTGGACTGAATCATTCTTTTATAAGACAAAACCCTGAAAATCTCCTTTGCCAGCTGGCAGTGAAATTCCCAGAATGGGGATTCCCCAGATGGCTTCAACCAAATTGTAAGACCATCTAAGTTCTACTGATCTTGATACACCAAGACCACCATTGGTGGATTACAAGGCTAAAACGGACAGCATCCCCCTTTTCCTCCTAGTGTGAGGTGGAAGCAGATTCGGACAGTGAGGAGGTTGGGGAGGAACATGGGTAAGGTGACCAGACGTCCCACTTTTGGCGGGACAATCACGCTTTTCAGGAATTAGTCCCACGCCCCGCCGCCTCTTAAAAATGTCCCGCTTTTTGTCTGGAGAGGCAGTGGGGAGTGGCCGGGCGGCGGCTGCTCTGCGCACGCTCAGAGGTGGCCTGCGCCCATGGCAGTAGCGCGGGCAGGAAGCGGCGGCCAGAGGAGGCTGGCGGGCAGGCGAGGGGTGGCGAGGGAGGAGTGAGCAAAAAGCCAGCAGGCAGAGGAGGAGGAAGAGGATAGCTGTGCATGGCGGGGGTGTGGCCCTGAACTTTGCGGTATGCCCGCTCTGGCTGCCACTTCCTGGCCGCACCACTAAGCGCATGCAGAGCGGCCACTGCCCGCCTGCCCCCCCCCCCCAGCCAGTGAGGGAACCTCAGGTACGGCTACTGAGGGAAGCGGCAGCTGCAGGGACGGGAAACACCGCTGAACCCTCCCCTGCCGTCAATGGTGTCCCGCTTGACAAATTTTCAAATCTGGTCACCTTAAACATGGGCCAGTCCTGGAGTCTGGGGAAGGCTCTGAGGAGGGCTCTGTGTCAGAGGCAGAGAGGGGGGCCTGGCCTGTATCCCAGTTATCAGCTGCCTTCAGAGTCAGACATCAATAGGCTGGGAGGAACATCCTGTCAAAGATACCCATTCAAGAACATCTTTCTGAACTACAAGGAGTTCAAAGACATGACATAAAAGAAATATAAACATTTAAGGGATTATTTGCTTTTATTTTGTATTATTATTTTTCAGGGGATGTTGGACCAAAGTTGATTCTATTAAATTATTGTGGTGTTTATCTCCTGTAGGCCTTTACAAGGCCTACCAGACGGTATTCAGCCGAAAATGAGCTCCGTGCAAAATTGTAATTCTGATCTCTCATAAAAATATAGGCAAGGGCATTAAAATAGACAAATTGTTATGGCCTGCCAGTGGCCAGTGGAGCTGGCAGCTGATTCAGACAGTGAGGAGGCAGAGATGGGGACAGTATCCCAGTTTTCAGCTGCCTTCAGAGTCAGAGATCAGTGAGGCAGACGAACAGCTGGAGCCTGTTCCCAGTGTGCACATGCTCAGAATTGCCAGACGAAGGGAACAGCTAAAGAACAGGGGTCAACTTGGGAGTAAGGCCACAAGTGGCCGATGAATGGCCCCTCCCAGGGGAAATAAAAGAGGAGCAAAAGGGGAGTGGAGTTTGCAGGAGACAATTAGTTTGCTTAATTGGTTTGTGACTCTCTGAGACTCCTTGCCAAGTTTTGCAGATCTCGGCCGGGCAGCTCCACCTAGCCATGTCACGCCCACCAAACCACACCCGCAGAATTGGTAGTAAAAAAAAAAAATTGAATCAAACCCCTGCTTCAACCAGTCACTAATGAAATCACTGTTAGAATTTGAGAACCACCTGCAGAAGGAAAAGTCATGATAACATTTTGAAACTGAGGTGTGATATTCTTACCATTTTGCGACATTCAGCAATCTCACAGTATCTGTTTGAGAGCAGTGGTCACATTTCCCATGGCTTTCCCTTCGTATGAGCCAGTAATTAATTCTTTTTTTTTAAAAAAAAACACCTTTTCCCTTTATAATAATATTGTTAGAAATAGATGTGTTATGTCAGCATGGCAAATAATTGCATTCCATTTGTATTTCAATGAGAAGTTATCCTATTCAGATGCTGGTAATCTATAGTCAAACTACAACACAATTATACACTGATGTGCGCACCCTTTGAAATTTTGCAAGTCAAAAGATCTATGGAATGTATTTCTGATCCCCCCCCCAAAAAAAAATGATAAAATGTTTCTATTAAGAAAAGTTTGTGGGTCAAACAGAATTACATTACAGAATATTGATTAAAAAAAGAGGGGAAGGTAGAATTGGAAAATACACATATGCGGAAATATTCATGCACGAAATATTCAATTGTGTATTTTTAGGGGGGGGAAGCAAACTAATAGTGGAAAATGAGCGGCTGTGTCTCTCTCAAATAAATCATAAATTTATTGAATATAAATCAAATAATTTATATTCAAAAAGGAAAAAGAAAACTAGATCCGCCTTAAATCACCTCCTTTCTCGTACAGCCTATTAGTCAAAATTATTATAAAATCATACAAAGCAATATTCCATATCTATAATATTGCTTTGTATGATTGGCTTCTTCACATTTATACAATACAATACAATACAATAGCAGAGTTGGAAGGGACCTTGTAGGTCTTCTAGTCCAACCCCCTGCGTGGGCAGGAACCTTATACCATTTCAGACAAATGTCTAGCTAACATCTTCTTAAAGACTTCCAGGGTTGGGGCATTCACAACTTCTGGAGGCAAGCTGTTCCAGAGGTTAATTGTTCTAACTGTCAGGAAATTTCTCCTTAGTTCTAAGTTGCTTCTCTCCTTGATTAGTTTCCACTCATTGCTTCTTGTCCTGCCCCCAGGTGCCTTGGAGAATAGCTTGACTCCCTCTTCTTTGTGGCACCCTCTGAGATATCGGAACACTGCTATCATGTCTCCCCTGGTCCTTCTCTTCATCAAACTAGACATACTCAGCTCCTGCTGGGTATTTAAATTTAAATTAACTTGCATGCATTATGAAAACTAGGGGCGTTTGAATAGTAGATGGAGGTCATACTTTTAACTAGTCCTAGAACTAGAACCAATTTCATTGCATTTATTTTGTCCAATGACAATAAAGACTATACTAAATATTAGTCCTGAAATGGAACTTTGATTGCTCGTTCAAATAAGCTAAATGAACCTTTGGCCAGCTCCAAATAACAGCAATGAGCAATAAGCTCTATTGCTTGAGGGATCACTGGGTGATACTATGAAGATGCTATAAGTCCCAAGTAGACAAGAAGTTGCAGAAATATAAGCTTTATGAACAGAAACAAGTCGAAGAACAAGAAAGAAACACTGATTGGAATTTAGAAGTTTAGAAACAAAAACATTGTCCTATCCTTATGCTATTCAATAAAGAAACTCTACCGTCTTGGTATTTTATCACTTTTCATGCGATCTGCCATAAGTTTAATTTGTTTTGTCTGATGAGGTCTCAGAAAATGGCTCACTTTGATGTTTGCCCAGCTACAACAGACTCTGTTGTGCTGAAATCGTATCTGGATGAGTGGTCAAATGACACAAGGGCAATGGTCGACTTACAAAATGACTCTTCCAAGACCACAATTTCAGGAATTTGTTAATTTGTTGGGAAGCGATGATATAACAGCCTATATTGGATCTCGCCAATCTCATGAAGGCAGGGGTGTCAAACTCAAATTCATTGAGGGATGCATCAGGGTTGTGTTTTTGACCTTGGGGAGCTGGCGTGGGCGTGGCCAAGGTGGGCATGACCAGCTCGACGTCACTTGTGTCAGGGGTGCCTGTGTTGGCCCAAGCCAACACTCTGCCAGTGAAAACAGGCTCCCGAGTTCCATTTTCAGCTGCAACAGCCTCCTGCAACCCTCTGCCAGTGAAAATGGAGCTTGGGAGAGCCCTCCCCAGCTCCATTTTCACTGGAGAGACACTGCAGGCCGGTCCTTTTCTGTTTCCATGGAAGCCCCATGGGCCTGATCGAAGAACCCCACGGGCTGGATTCAGCCCCCAGGCCTTGAGTTTGACACACTAACACTAAGGTACAGGGCCTAGTTATTTGCGGGACCGTCTCCTGCCGCACACCTCCCATCGACCGCTCCGCTCCCATAGGGAGGGCCTCCTAAGGGTGCCAACCGCCAGTCAATGCCGGCTGGCGGTGCCCAGGGGAAGGGCCTTCTCTGTGGCAGGGCCTTCCCTCTGGAACGACCTACCCCCCGAACTTCGTACTATCACAGACCTTCCCCTCTTTCGCCACTCACTCAAGATGTACCTTTTCCAGCAAGCCGGTCTAGCTTAGAGCTTGCGACACAATCTTAACCCACAAGTAAATGGATTTTAGAATTTTAATGGGAATATTTTAGCACAGGTTCTTAGTTTAATTCATTTTACTGTAGATATTATTATTGTATTTATTGTTATTTATTGCTGACTTTTAATTCCCTGTGCACCGCCCTGAGTCCATCTCGATGGAGAAGGAGCGGTATATAAGTCGAATATAAATAAATAAATAAATAAATAAATAAATAAATAAATAAATAAATAAATAAATAAATAAATAAATAAATAAATAAATAAATAAATAAATAAATAAATAAATAAATAAATAAATAAATAAATAAATAAATAAATAAATTGGCCAAATATCTTAGACTTCATCTGCACGTGTTACAAGATTGCACGCAACCACAATGACATCCGCTATTTGTGTTTTCTTCTTCAGAAATACTTATTCTTTCATTATGGAAGGGAGCGTTAAAGCTATGAATAAATTTTTTAAAATCCATTAAAAATATCCTCTTAACCCATTCAATGATGTGCCATGTTACAATCCATGTTTTCAAAAATGTTTTTTTTATTTTCTTCCTTGATTTCATATTACTGGAGTAGGGAGCATGATGAGGCTGATTTCTATTCTGAGCTCTCAAAATTGCTTATAAACTACCAGGTTACTTATTACCTGTCATTTTCCTTTTGATCCAAGTGCTTTGCCCATTTCACAATTTGACAGATAAGGGATCATGCTGGCACGGTGCATACATGCTCTGTCCAATGTTATTATTGCTTCTGCCATTTCACGTAACCCTGCATTGTCCTGCAAAATGCAACACATTCATGCTCTTTTATTCTAGGAGTCTGCTAAACGAAAGACACTTCAGAGCCCAGGAAATGTAGTTTGCAATTCAAATGACCAGTCCCTCAAGAGAGTTGACTAAATGATGACAGATTAAAAGTGTAACATTTGGTAAAAATCAGTCTAGGGGTTGCTTAGACCATGTCTACCGAAATGGGTAGATCTTAACATTCATTGTGATGTTTAATAGGGCCCTGCAAAACATGCACCAAGATGCATCGGATATTCAGAACATGCCATGAGGACTCTTTTTGTTATTCTCTAAGTTTTTGTAATTGTCTCTTTTGAATGGTGTATAAATGTGCTCTACCTTTCTGTGTCTGTTGATGGCTGATGTGTCTAGTGCCACATTTTCAGGAATTCCTCAGAATTTCTGGATTTTACTTGGCCTAGGCAGGGGTGTCAAACTCAAGGCTCAGGATCCAGATTAGGCCTGCAGGATCCAGATCTGGCCAGAGGGCCACCCTGGAAACAGCAAAGGACCAGCCTGCAAAACAGAGCTCAAGAGGGCTGTGGGCAGTCTTCCCAAGGTCCATTTTCACTGGCAGAGGGCTGCAGGAGGTCATCACGGCACAAAATGGAGCTCAGAAGTCCATTTTCACTAGCAGAGTGCTTGGGTTGTCACATGTAACCCCAACATGAGTGACATTGAGCTGGCCATGCCCCCTGGCCATGCACAATACACACACACACACACACACACACACACACACACACTGAGATCAAACACAACCCTGACTGATCTGGCCCTCAATGAAATCAAGTTTGACACCCCTGGTCTAGTTTTCCAGCCTCTCATGTGTTGTGAGATTAAGGGCTTTTCACAGTGTCTCCTATGTTATTGGTTATGGATGTACTCTGCTAGTCTACTCTGCTTGTTTGTCCTACACAGTGGCTGTTATAATCTTTGTCAGAGTATGTTCATAGACTGGAATAGACATGGTAATAGGTCAGCCAATGGGGACTGTTTGGAAACTGAAACATGGTGTTTGTTTTTATGGGGCCATAAGAGAGTTTGAAGTCTGGGCATGGCTTAAACTTGCTGAACTGTATATAAAAGTTGGTTTGGCCTATAACTTTAGCAGCCTCTGTACAATATTAGCCCCTGTATCTCTCTCCTCTGAAATGACTTGCTTTTATGAATATTGCTTCTGTGGTCCTGACACTGTATGCTGAATTCTGCTATATGGTATTGTATATAAAGACGTTTCTTAGATATAATTGAATCCTGCAGAAGTTCATTTACTGTGTGTGCTTGCTGGATGTGCTGCTACTGCAAAAAAAAAAACCACAACAACCTCTGACAATCTTTACACAATCTTTACTACTGGATCTTTTGGTTTACTTCAGGTTTTATTTGGAGGACTTCACTTGGTATGTGTGCTAACAACAGCATCCAGGATTCCACAGAGTTCATTATTCTTGAGTACCATATATTTTCAATAATTTGTATCTATTAAGACCCCCAAGAACTCTGGGCGTCCCATTTGTAAAGGATACTTATAAGAGTAATGTTGCAGCACTGGAAGGATTACTCAATCCTTAAGAGTCTGTAGCTTGAGTTGCTTCTTTTGTCAATGTTTAAATTACCTTTTCTTCTACAAAAGGGTAAGGAAGATTTATATGATTTGAAGATAAACCTTTTGAAGCACCTGGGCCAAATATCTCAAATAGTTTTGAGATATTTTATTTATGATACAATTTCCCAGGTGCACCCTTTCCTTTCCTCTCTCTCTCCTTTTGATTTTAAGGCTGTTTCACTTTATTAACACACTTATACATGGGTAATGTGTTTTTCTGTCAGTTAGTTAAATATAATAAAGTAGCTGTTTAAAGTAAGGGGGGGTTAACTGCTGCACTCAGAACATTGGATGAAAATGTAGAGTCTTTTTTTCAGTGAATGGAGATACGTGCTATAGCCACATTCCCTCTATTCCATCATTTATTTTGATGTATATTTCATTTACACCCCTCTGTATTTGTAACCTGCTGTTTTAATTCCACCAATGCTCTAGTAAAAGATCATTTCAGCAAAGTCTTCCAATTTACAGGGCTACAAAGGAAAATCCAGTTTACACACTTGAAAAGAAAGAAAGAAAGAAAGAAAGAAAGAAAGAAAGAAAGAAAGAGAGAGACAGACAGAGAGAGAGAGACAGAGAGAGAGAGAGACAGACAGAGAGAGAGAGAGAGAGAGAGAGAGAGAGAAAGGAAGGAAGGAAGGAAGGAAAGAAGAAAGAAAATAGAATGTAAAATGTAGAATATAGAATATAGAGTAACAGAGTTGGAAGGGACCTTGGAGGTCTTCTAGTCCAACCCTCTGCTTAGTCAGGAAACTCTACACCACTTCAGACAAATAGTTATTCAACATCTTTAAAACGTCCAGTGTTGGAGCATTCACAACTTCTGGAGGCAAGCTGTTCCACTGATTAATTGTTCTAACTATCAGGAAATTTCTCCTCAGTTCTAAGTTGCTTCTCTCCTTGATTAGTTTCCACCTATTGCTTCCTGTTCTTTCCTCAGGTGCCCTGGAGAATAGTTTGACTCCCTCGTCTTTGTGGCAACCCCTGAGATATTGGAAGACTGCTATCATGTCACCCCTAGTCCTTCTTTTCATTAAACTAGATTTACCCAGCTTCTGCAACCATTCTTCATATGTTTTAACCTCCAGCCCCCTAATCATCTTCGTTGCTCTTCTGTGCACTCTTTATAGAGTCTCAACATTTTTTTTTACATCGTGGTGACCAAAACTGAATGCAGTATTTCAAGTGTGGCCTTACCAAGGCCTTATAAACACTTATTAACACTTCTCGTGATCTTGATTCTATCCCTCTGTTTATGCAGCCTAGAACTGTGTTGGCTTTTTTGGCAGCTGCTGCGCACTGCTGGCTCATATTTAAATGGTTGACTTTAGCCAGACAGTGGTAAAGATATCAGAGTAGAAAATAGGAGACCATGAGTTTTGCTCCTGCCTTGGGCCAGTCACTGTTTCTCAGCCCTAGGAAGGAGGCAATGGCAAACCACTTCTGAAAAACCAAGTAAACTGGGACAACTTGTTCAGGAATCAACAAGGACTCAAATAAACGACTTAAATAAGTTGAGCTTCTGGTGGATGCATCAATAAAGTTTGATAATGCCAGCAATGCTTACATTCTCTTCTTCCAGAATTCTGTTTTACTTTTCTTTTGACCTCCTAGTCTAAGTTCTTCTCTCAGGTTTTTGAAGCGCCTCCCATTCCAGCACTAAACAGTTGAACCTGCTTTACATATTAAGTATCAACTAAGGACAGCTACTAGCTAGCACCGCTTTGTATTCGGTGGCAAATGCACACAGAATGGCAATAATTTGAGCACTAAAACGTACTCAGGTGAGCATGAAATTAATGATATTACTTCTGACTAAGTATTGGGAGTTGACACAATAAATTTAATCTGCGAGATGAAGTAATTTAATTTATGCTTTATGAATTCTTGAGGCCCGTGTGGATGGGCCATTATATTGGGTGGGCGAGGAAAACCTTCTCCATTTGCAATGAGTCTTTTAAACACCTCTTGACATTTTTAAAAAAAGGGGGAGAGAGTCTTATATGTGAGCAGACTGTAAAAAGAGGCAATTCAGCTTCGTTTCAGCTTATTTAGATATCATTGTGGACTTCCCTTCAGAAAATTGTTAAAACTCAATAAAACGTTTTCAAAATCTAGATATCATTGTAAGGCTTCCTTCAAAACCCTAAAGTCAAAATGAAAACAACAACAACATAGGTGTGTGATTCAGTGATTTGTGTCTGTATGTGTGTGTAGTTAGATAGCTAAACAGCTAGACAGACAGCTATACAACTAGACAGCTAGACAGACAGACAGATATAAATCATAGATAGATAGATAGATAGATAGACAGACAGACAGACAGACAGACAGACAGACAGACAGACAGCTAAATAGCTAGGTGATAGATATGATATATGGATGGATGGATGGATGGATGGATGGATGGATGGATGGATGGATGGATAGAGGGAGGGAGACAGACAGATAGACAGAGAGACAGGCAGACACCCAGCTAAATAGCTAGATAGCTAGCTAGAGATGATAGATAGATAGATAGATAGATAGATAGATAGATAGATAGATAGATAGATAGATAGATAGATAGATAGAGAGAGAGAGAGAGAGAGAGACAGACAGACAGACAGACAGACAGACAGACAGACAGACAAATAGCTAGATAGCTAGATGATAGATATGATAGATGGAGGGAGGGAGGGAGAGAGACAGACGGATAGACAGAAAGACAGACACCCAGCTAAATAGCTAGATAGCTAGATAGCTAGATAGATAGATAGATAGATAGACAGACAGACAGACAGACAGACAGACAGACAGACAGACAGACAAATAGCTAGATCGCTAGATCGCTAGATGATAGAGATGATAGATAGATAGATAGATAGATAGATAGATAGATAGATAGATAGATAGATAGATAGATAGATAGATAGATAGATAGATACAGTAGATAGATGAAATAACTTCATTGATGTTAAAGGTGGTATCCATGGCAGCAATACCAAATAACAACTCAATATGACACGAATGTAATAATCTCAAACCTTTGTGCAATGAGGTATTTATGTAATAGCATTGTGATGCTTGAAATAAGTATGTCGGCTCCATCCTTTGCTTACCAATCTCACAACAGGTCTCCTCATTTCCTGCCTTGTTCCCCATGCAGATCTACCCATTTTCTCTCATTGGGAACATCGTTGGGTCCCCTTGGAACTTCTCAGCTCGACCTGCTTAAAGATTCAGCAAAAGCATAGCTGGTCTCTAGCTGTACAGAATGAGACATCAGGGGCATAAAGAAACTAAACTTGTCAAGTTGAATGGAGCTTAGTTTTCCATTTTTCCACTTTTGATATGCACACGTTCTGCATTATACACAGAGCTGGCAAGTGAGTTCCACAGATGTCATACATTTTCATGCACGCTTTCTCTGAGAAATGCATTTTGGAAGAGATGCTTTTATTTATCAGCTGTATTTCGCTGTTGTTGTTTTAAAGTGCAGCTGCTGAAATAAAATTGAGGTCTAAATCGCATGGAGTAAAGATAAGAAAGCTTTAAAAGCTCCATTGTCTTCCAATCCATGATGTCTCCTCGTTGCATACACAGGTAGGTAGAGATAAAATGCTACAAAAATAAAGCATGTGATTTAATGAGAAGATCATTATTATTATTATTATTATTATTATTATTATTATTATTATTATTATTATTATTATTATTATTTATTACATTTGTATACCGCCCTATCTCCCTGATGGGACTCAGGGCGGTGCACAGGAAATGATAAAAGCAACAACAATAAATACAGTAAAAATATTAAAAATAGATTACATTTGAAAACCCGTGCTAAAATTGTAATTAAGAACACTTACTAAAATCACATTTAAAACTATGCCAGGTCAGCCGCATGAAATAAGTGTGTTTTTAATGCCCGGCGGAAGAGGCGCAGGTCCTTTGTTTGTACGAAGGGCGGGAGGAAGGTCATTCCAGAGGGCGGGGGCTGCCACAGAGAAGGCTCTCTCCCTGGGAGTCACCAGCCGGCATTGTCCAGCAGACGGTACCCTGAGGAGGCCCTCCCTGTGGGAGCAGACAGGTCAAAGGGAAGTATGTGGTAGGAGGCGGTCCCGCAAGTAACCAGGTCCCATGCTATGGAGTGCTTTAAAGATGGTTACTAACACCTTGAAGCGCACTCTGAAGGCCACAGGCAGCCAGTGCAGCTCGTGCAGGAGGGGTGTTATATGGGAATATCTCGAGACTCCCGAAATCCCCCGCGCGGCCACATTCTGAACTAGCTGGAGCCTCCGAGTACACCTCAAGGGAAGCCCCATGTATAGAGCATTCTCTCTCTCTCTCTCTCTCTCTCTTTTTTTTTTTTCCTTCCCCCTTGCCAAATATTGCAGAATGAAAAGAAAGTTTAGAGAAACTCCTGGAAGAAACGTCCATCTGGGTTCAGTTCCAAGTGGGGGGAAAGACACTGGATTTATGGAAGTTGCTTGGAAAGATGGTTTTAATGGTGGGCAGGATCCCATGCCTTGAAGATGTTGGGTGAAGGAAAACAAGGGAAGAGATGCTCAGAGTTCTTGAGCTTTATACCCTCTCTGGGCTTTTGAATTCGAGCTTGTATTCTGATTGGTTGCCTGACTCCCATGGAACCCTGCAGGGGTAACTTTGTAGGTTGCGTTTTGACTCCCAAGCTTGGTTGAGCCTTGCTGGGTGATGGTGTAATGAAAGGGTTTTGGGATTCCTATTATGGAAGGAGGTAGATCTTTGTTATGTAGAAAAGACTGGCCCAGGCCTTAATGGCCCATTGAAAGAGCGGGGGGGAGCTGAGTTTCTGCCTCCCTCTTAGGGGAAATATTCTGCCCTTTTAATATTCCCTAAAACCTTTCATTTTTCTAGGAGAGGGGTGGATGCTAATTTTGCTAACACACAATTTTTCTGGAAGACTTGGATTCTGCTCAATGGAAAGTACCTTTTGCAGGCTAAGTATACGATATCAGTCAACCCTCAAAGCTGTATTCCCAATTGACTCAGTCATCTTCTCAGATGCAAGAATTCCTTTCGTTAAAAGCAGAGGCTTCGTATTTCCAATTACATTCCATTCTTCCAGACTCCACTTGAAACAGTTTGATCTGGAAGAGAATCTCACCACCACTGCTGGGGCAAGTCGCAGACAATATCTTACAAGCAGGAAAAATTCAAGGAGAACATTAAAACAAAAGAACAAGGAGCTTTAAGACTGCTGGTAGGATCTAGGCTTATCTTAGGGCATTGCTAAATTCAATTTGTTACTGTTTGGTGGAAGAGAAAATCAGAGAAGTTTTCAGTAGTCACAAATGCCCAATTTATGTATGTTTATTTATGTATTTATTTAGTTTGTCACTCCTGTACAAGATAACAGGAATAAGAACACTGGAAATGGGCACAAATAAATGGGGACAGTAGGAGAGGTCCTCTTTTATGAAAAGACCCAGAAACTTAAAACTGGCCACTTGCTCCGCTGATAAGCAAGAACTGGATGTCTGATCTATTCCTTCTATAGTCCAGGGGTCTCCAACCTTTGTAACTTTAAGTCTGAAGGACTTCAGCTCCCAGACTTCTCTAGCCAGCAAAGCTTGGTCTTATCGGTGTTAAGGACCAAGGTATTTTCTCCACACCATGAAAGCAACTGTTCCACCTCACCTTGATGACTCATCACAAACAAACAAACACACACACACACACACACACACACACACTGGAGATGAGTCCAACCACTGTTGTACCATCTGCAAATTTAGTAACAGTATGAGTGGGAATCCAGTCATGCACATGCGTCTGACAAGCAAAGTTGATAGGGAACCCTGATTCACTGAACAACTGTGTTACTGTTTGTCACTCGTGTGTTATTAATGTGTGTAATAACTGTGCTATTCTCCAAGGCACCTGGGGGCAGGACAAGAAGCAATGGGTGGAAACTAATCAAGGAGAGAAGCAACTTAGAACTGAGGAGAAATTTCCTGACAGAACAATTAACCAGTGGAACAGCTTGCCTCCAGAAGTTGTGAATGCCCCAACCCTGGAAGTCTTTAAGAAGATGTTAGATAGCCATTTGTCTGAAATGGTATAAGGTTCCTGCCCACGCAGGGGGTTGGACTAGAAGACCTACAAGGTCCCTTCCAACTCTGCTATTGTATTGTATTGTTACTAATTTAGAAACCACAGTGATTCACTTGACAAATCTGTCATAAAATAGGGCAAACCCCACTTAACAAATTTCTCAATTAGGAACATAAATTCTGGGCTCAATTGTGGTTATAAGCTGAGGACTACCTGTTCCCATGGTTGCACGTAATAGAGATGTAAGGGGAAGAAAGGTCTTACAAAGGGCATTTCTTCATCCTCCCAGTTTTATTATTTATTTATTTATTTATTTGGTTTATCAAACATGTACAAGATAACAGGTGTAAGTATAAACATGGACATGAACACAGGAAATGGGTACGAATAAAAGGGGGCAGTAGGACCGGGGTGTTAGGCATGCTGGTGCATAACGCCCCTGCTGACCTCTTAGGAATGGGGTGAGGTCCACAGTAGACAGTTTGTTACATTATGGGGGGTTGAGGATGTAACGACAGAGTCGGGTAGAGCATTCCAGGCGTTGACCACTCTGTTGCTGAAGTCGTATTTTCCGCAATTGAGTTTGGAGCGGGTTACCTTGAGTTTGTATCTATTGTGTGCTCGTGCATTATTGCGGTTGAAGCTGGAGTAGTCATTGACAGGTAGGATGTCGTAGCAGAGAATTTTGTGTACTACGCTTAGGTCAGACGGTAGGCGGTGTAGTTGCAGGTTGTCCAAACCCAACATTTTGAGCCTGGTGGCATAAAGGATTCTGTTGTGAGCAGAGGAGTGGAGGACTCTTCTCGTGAAATACTTCTGGACTCGCTCAATTGTGTTAAATGTCCAATATGTAGTGTGGATTCCAGACAGATGAGCTGTATTCAAGAACTGGTCTAGCAAAGGTTTTCCAAATCAATGCAAACATTTCATATTTAATTGAAATCTCTATTTTCTGGTTCTCCTGCTGCAACAGAAGCTTTTGAACAGCTTCATCAAAATTTCAACTATGATTGAGGCCGATGCCGGAGTTTCTAACGATACACAGTGAACAGAGAGATACGAATCTGGAAAAAAATAACCTGAAAGTCACATTTCAAAGGTACATTTTTTGGTGATGTATAGACAACCTTTTCGGTCTTAACATCCTTAAAAACAACAGAGCTAAAATATGAAAGAAGAGTCTTTGGTTTTATTTACAGTGTTTTGAGCCTCTGAAGACAAGATCAGAGAACGTTTATTCCTTGATCTAACCTATCATATGTAAAACTGCAAGTTTGTTCTTGCTTTTCCTAGTTATTCATTGCTCCTATACTGTTCACAGAAATTCCATTCATTGACATGATTTAAAATAGCACTGCTCACCATACATACATACATACATACATACATACATACATGCATGCATGCATGCATACATACATACATGTGTGTGTGTGTCTGTCTGTCTGCCTGTCTGTCTCTCCACCCATCTATATCTCTATGTCTGTCTATGTACATACATACATACATACATACATACATACATACATACATACATACAGTAGATGTGTATGTGTGTGTACATACATATAAATGTTGTATAAGAAGGCAAGATGGTTGAACGAACAACGTAAAGTGTTAATACCACTTTATAAGGCCTTGGTAAAGTCACACTTGGAGGACTGCATCCAGTTTCAGTCACCATGATATAAAAAAGATATTGAGAACCTAGAAAAATGTAGAGAAGAGCAACAAAGATGATTAGGGGACTGGAGGCTAAAACACATGAAGAACAGTTGCAGGAACTGGGTATGTCTAGTTTAATGAAGAGAAGGACTAGGGGAGACATGATAGCAGTCTTCCAATGTCTCAGGGGCTGCCACAAAGAAGAGAGAGTCAAGCTTTTCACCAAAGCACCTGAGGGCAGAACAAGAAGCAATGGGTGGAAACTAATAGCATAGAGGTGTAGCTCTCGCCTCCCAATCAGGAGGTTGTGAGTTCAATCCTAGGTAGAGGCAGATGTAGGGTCTCCTGCTTGGGCAGGGGTTTGGACTTGATGACCTGCAATGTCCCTTCCAACTCTGTTAATCCGTTATCTGTTAATCAAGGAGAGAAGCAATTTAGAACTAAGGAGAAATTTCCTGGCGGAACAATTAATCAGTGGAACAGCTTGCCTCCCAAAGTTATGAATGCTCCAATGCTGGATATTTTAAAGAAGATGTTGGATAACCATTGGTCCGTAGCGATGTAGGGTTTCCTGCCTAAGCAGAGGGTTGGACTGGAAGAACTCCAAGGTGCCTTCTAACTCTGTTATTCTATTCTATTCTGTTCTGTTCTGTTCTGTTCTGTTCTGTTCTGCTCTACTCTACTCTTCTCTTCTCTTCTCTTCTCTTCTCTACTCTACTCCACTCCACTCCACTCCACTCCACTCCACTCCACTCCATTCCATTCTATTCTATTCTATTCTATTCTATTCTATTCTATTCTATTCTAAACTTCTTCAAAGGTGGTAAAGATTCCCACATAATGGAGGCTTACTTTCCAAATCAGACAAAAGAAAACTTCTAAATGACTTTGTCTGCCCCAGAATTAATCAAAGAGAAGAACTCCCAAACTGATCTACTTGTCTGAAGGTTATCAGATTCTCAAGGATAAAATCTCAAGGCATGTAATTCAACTCTGCCAGCTTGGATTTGAATCCTGTTGGGAGAAGTCACCAGAAATGATTATATATCTCATAAAAATGCTGTTTCCCATAAAATAGGGAGCCTGCGTTATTAGCATGATTCTGCTTGTTTCTCCTTCAATTCTACTGTCTGGTTATATTTGACCTGGAGATTAAATTAACCGTTGTGGGGTTTAAAAGGCATTGTGCAAGTTTTGAAAGAGGTTCCACTCATTAGAAGGATGCTAGGCTTACTGCTTCTTCTTAAGCAAAGCAAACAAAAAATAATGAATAAAAAATAAATAAAACAGAACTGATCTAGTGCCACCAACTGACTGAACTAGGCAGTGATGCTATCCATGAATCGGACAGTGAGATGTTAAAGAGACAGGTTGCAGAATACATCTTTAATAACAATGTGCCATTATTACCACGAACTGTTCAACCGGGGTACCAATTCTAAATTTAAATTTTAAATTTGACTTTGATTCAGCTCTGACCCTATCCTTCCCTCATCCCTCCCCTACCAATTAATCACATTTAAATATCGGGGCGAGCAAGAATGATAAATTCACCTTCACCTGTAGGAATTATACAGCCGATCTTCTAGAAATGAAGAAAAGGAAAACAGAATAGGTTTTGAGTTTGTGTGTGCGTGTGTGTGTGTGCTTGTGTGTAATTAACAATCTGTGTTGAAATTCTTACTTCTAACTACATTGTTCACGGAAGTGGGACCCTGTCTACGTTGACCTCAGGTCAATGGAAAGGTCAATGTTATTTTTAATACATTGTTCTTGATGTATTGATTACACTTGTACTTCTGATTCACCTGGGGTTAAAGCCAAGCAGTAGTCATGGTCAGGTTTCATTCTGACGTTTTCAAGGACAACATACACATTCAAAATTAAATCCTGTTAAAATGAAACTTCTTCTCAGGTCTGTATCAGCACGCTGGGAGCCTTCAAGTAGTAAAATAGGCAAAGTATGAATTGATTATTTATATAGTTATGTTACATATACTAGGCTAAATATGAATAGGTGATGGGTTGCCCAGACAAACAAGAAAGTCCAGTTGCCTCCTAAAAAAAGCACCTTTGGGACAGGAATTGAACTCATTTATCTGCTTTGTTGTTAGCTGCGAAGTCATGTCCGATCCATCACAACCCCATGGACAACATTCCTGCAGGCCTTCCTGTCCTCTACCATCCTCTGGAGTCCACTTAAGCTCACACCAACTGCTTCAGTGACTCCATCCATCCACCTCATTCTCTGTTGTCCCTTTCTTCTTTTGCCTTCCGTCTTTCCCAGCATGAGGCTCTTCTCCAGGGAGTCCTTCCTTCTCATTAGGTGGCCAACGTATGTGAGTGTTATCTTCAGGATCTGGCCTTCTAAAGAGCAGTCAGGGTGGATCTCTTCTAGGATTGATCGGTTGGATCGCCTTGCAGTCCAAGGGACTCTCGGGAGTCTTCTCCAGCACCATCATTCAAAGGCCTCCATCGTTTGGTGCTCAGTCTTTCTTATGGTCCAACCTTCACAGCCATACAATGCAACTGGGAAAACCATAGCCCTGGGTCCTTTTTTAGGAGAAGGTGCGGGGTATAAATTTGAAATAAAATAAATAAATAAATAAATAAATAAAATACAGACTTTTGATGTCTCTGCTTTTTAGTATGCTGTCTAGATTTGCCATAGCTGCAAATCTAGACAGCATACATCTAGACAACATACATCTGCTACATCGGGATAAATATGTCATATATGTCAATCAGGAGTACTGATTGAGGTGAGGCTTTTTATGTATACTTACCTAAGAATAAATCCAGCAAAACCATCGTAGGGTTAATTTCAGGTGTAAAAACTCAGTAGCAATCAATAGTTTCCAGCAAATGAGAGGCAATCCTTAACTCTAATATATTGTTCTGACTATGTGACCCCAAACAAAATGTGAAATTGCAATTCAGCTCTCAGAAATCGCACGGAGTAACATTAAGATACCTGGATTGCGTGGCATATGTAATTTGCTGAACTTTTATAGCCCTAAGAATGTAACTTTAAATATTTCATTTAACCTTTCCTTTTAAACCCATTAAATATGCAAGCATGCTCTTAACGCGTGCCCTTTCCCGATTGACTCCTGTTCACCCAACAACATTGTTATTGCAGTTGCCATCTATTAATTTGCAGAGAAGGTTCTTCAAGAAATAAAGGTTGAACTTCTTTCTTTAGCCCCCATCCAAAAGCTTAGGGAATTTAATTGATCTCTGAGAAATTAGAATCCTTCCTCAGTGAGTAGGTATCATTTACCATTGACATTTCAAAGCCATAACCAACAAAGATAGGTAGCATTTAAAAAAAAAAAGACAAGAAATGACTCACAGCTTTTGACCTTGCTTTGCTTCCTTGGATCAGGTTTGGCATGACGATATAATGGCATTGATATCTTCTACCTAATCATCCCCTGGAGTCCAATCATAGCCTTCTCAGACTCTTCACCATTGAAATGGCTTTCAGTCTATTTGCAGGCTGTTCAAACAGGATCGAATACTCTACACCGGAAAGCAGGCATAACGGAAGAAAGTTAGAAATATATTAGAAATATATGTAGATTTTGGTTTATTCGGGTCTTTTCCCGTGTAAAATTAAAGGTGTTTTTGCAACGTTTCGATGGGATCACCCCCATCATCATCAGGCTTTGGCTTCTGCCTTTTGCAAATATATATAACTTTCTTCCGTTATGCCTGCTTTCTGGTGTAGAGTATTCGATCCTGTTTGAGATTGTCTTGGCAACGTTTGGGCGAGGTCTGTGTTGAGTGGGTTGATTGGTTGTGTAGTTGTGACATGATTGGTAGATTGGTGCTGATTGGTGCTATCTTTGTGTTTGTTGTTCTTTTGTATTGTAATAACCTGCGTGGTGGGTTGGGGCTCGTTTGTTGGCTAGTGCTGGTTTCCAGATGTCTGGTAGGTGGGAGGTATCATCACGTTTGTTCATATTGTGGGGGTGTTTTTCTATTTCAATGGCTTTCCTAATTAAGCTCTGCCCTGAGTCCCTTTTAGGTGAAATAGTGCGGTATATAATTCGAATAAACTAAACTAAACTAAACTAAGCTCAACAACTCCACCCCCCAAACTATAGAAAGACGGCAGCTGCGAAGCCATAAATGCCAGCCTGAAAATGGCGAGTGAGACCTCGCCGAAACGTTGCCAAGACAATCTCAACCTTACACAGGAAAAGACCTGAATACAAGACCTGTGTGTGTTTCAACAGGAAGAGAACTGCTACTGCAGTTGCTCATTGCAAAAGCGGAAATGGCCTGATTAAGGTGAATGGATGGCTTCTGGAAATGATTGAACCCAGAACTCTCCAATACAAACTGCTTGAACCAGTACTTCTTTGGGGCAAAGAGCGCTCTGCAGGAGTTGACATAAGAGTCCGTGTTAAGGGTGGTGGTCATGTGATCCAGGTATACGCAATTCGGCACTCTATTTCCAAAGCACTGGTGGCTTATTACCAGAAATACGTTGATGAAGCTTCTAAGAAGGAAATAAAGGCTACCCTCATCCAGTAGGACTGTCAGGCATGCCTCCTTCAATATCCAAGAAAGAAAAACCTCAACTCCACTTGGATAGAGATAAAGTACTTTTACTAGATATGAATTGAAAGCAGTGAAAAGGAAAGCAAGATCTGAGCCAAAAAGGCACGAACATGAACATATCAAACGTTTACCCAGCACCCTCCCCCCAATTCCCCATTAAAATTGTTCTAACGGTCCTGATCATTAGAACAATTAATCAGTGGAACAACTTGCCTCCAGAAATTGTGAATGCTCCAATACTAGAAGTTTTTAAAAAGATGTTGGATAACCTTTTGTCTGAAGTGGTGTAGGGTTTCCTGCCTAAGCAGGGGGTTGGACTAGAAGACCTCCAAGGTCCCCTTCCAACTCTGTTGTTCTATTCTACTCTAGTCTGCTGCTTTGGTTTGCATTGAGATAGTCAGTGTGATGCCCCAGAGTTGTGGGTCACAGATGTTGTGAAGTCTGAATTAGAAGCAATGGTTGGAAACAAACCGAAGAGAGACCAACCTAAAATTAAGCAGAAATTTCCTTAATTTCAACAATTAATTAATTGTTGAAATTAAGGAAATTAATTGAACAATTAATCAATAGAATGGCTTGCCTTCAGAAGTTGTGGGTGATCCATCACTGGAGGGTTTTAAGAAAAGATTGGACAATCATTTGTGTCAAATAGTATAATTTCTCCTGCTTAAGCAGGAGGTTGGATTAGAAGGCCTTTCTTCCAACTCTGTTATTTTCTTATTCTGTTGAGTGGTGGTAGATAATGAAAGAAACTACCGTTCCCTAACTCAGGGGTGTCAAACTTGCATCATCACAGCATTGTCACATGATGTATCATGACTTTTCCCCCTTTGCTAAACTGGGCATGGGTGTGGCCAAAGTATGATGCATCCCACCCACAGGCTACGAGTTTGACACCCTTGTTCTTCCTTCTTGAAGCTCAATAATAACCGAATGAGAAGAAGCTAAAATATTCATAACTACTTTCCTTTGGATCTTTATACATGTTTGAAATGACTGAAAAATATAATCTTTGGACTGGATTTTTGGACTGTACAAATGATCCTCACAGATTCTTACAATTTTGCTCTTTAAATTTTCCCACCAGGGGAATCAGAAGTACTGATTTTTGTTTGCTTTTTCAAAATGCCTGCCAAATATCTATTTTAGTAGATACAGTAGTTGTATATTTTGGTTGGGATAAAGGTATATATTTTCTCCCTTCTATATCTCAAGCCCAATAAGCAGCACATTATGCAAAGAAGAATAGCAAATATATAATTTTAGCAAAAACAAATCTAGCAAGCTAGACTTGATAGCTTTAAATAGAGAAGAGGAAAAACTATCCTGTACATAGGAAGAATAACTGTGATGTCTTTTTAAATAATATCCCTATTTTTTTTTCGTCTGCAGAACTTCAACTATTAGGATGGAAAGTATAAAAAACAATTTAATAGGTGAATATGTCCAGCTCATGTACTCATAGGCATGCAAACTAAAATACATTGATTATGCTATTAAGTTGCTGGGGAACTGAGATTAGTATTTATTATTGAATAGATTTTTATTCTCTCCTTTATCCAAGGACTTAAGGCAACTTACAAAGGCTAATCCTTCTTGTTATCATCACATCAAAAACCATTTAAGGTAGATTAGGATGGTTTTTCCAGTTGCAATGTATGGCTGTGAAAGTTGGACCATAAGGAAGACTGAACACCAACTATGAACTATGGTGCTGGAAAAGATTCCTGTGAGTCCCTTGGACTGCAAGATGATCAAACCGGTCAGTCCTAGAGGAGATCAACCCTGACTGCTCTTTAGAAGGCCAGATCCTGAAGATGAAACTCAAACACTTTGGCCACCTAAGGAGAAGGAAGGACTCCCTGGAGAAGAGCCTAATGCTGGGAAAGATTGAGGGCAAAAGAAGAAAGGGACAACAGAGAATGAGGTGGCTGGATGGAGTCACCGACGCAATAGGTGTGAGCTTAAATGGACTCTAGACGATGGTAGAGGACAGGAAGGCCTGGAGGAATGCTATCCATGGGGTTGTGATGGGTCGGACATGACTTCGCAACTAACAACAGGATGAGACACACTAAGAGATATCAGTGGGTAGTTGGGTTCAGGTTGAGTAAGAAATTTAAACGCCCCATTTGTATGTTTTCATAGGCACAATGAGTAGATACTGACAATCCGTTCCTCACAATGTCAAGTAAAAATGCATTTTCTAAACTCAGATTTAAAACAACTACAATCTCAACACTCCCCTTATATTCATCTTCTTTTGGTTCAATAACCCTTCCAAATAAGCACAGTATCAAGCAATTGTTTTCCCTGACTTATCTGAGTGACTACAAGCTTCCCACCATTGGTATTTCAAGATATCATATATATATATATATTCCAAAAAACCAATTTAGCTGCACCATGGGCATGAAGTAACAGCTGAAGATTCTTGTGCAGAGGATAGGATCAAAATGTAATCACACTAGCCAATAAATATGTTAACACTGTGAGGAGTCACAGCTGGTCCTATTCAGAGCGATGAGTTAAGATGGGCTGGTTTTACTTCGAATATTTAGTGAGAGTTTTGTGTATTTATTTATTGAGTAATGCCCACTGCAGCATGTAAGACTTATAACCCATGCAACATTCACACATCTGCTTTATGTATCACTCATTTCTTCTTGTTTCTCTTTCTCACTCCAGTTTATATTATCTTACAGTTCATGTCGAGTCTTGCAGCTGGCAAAATAAAGAATGCCTTCCAATATTTTGCTTCAAAGACCGATATGATTGAAGGCAAATGATTTTGGGTGATTTTCAAATTCCCGTGGGAGAAAATATCTCTGTTACTTTATTTGTTTTGCGCTATCTAGTTTAGGTACAAGACGGAGCACAAATGCAGGATTTTACTTTTCATAATGCAAAAAGATTCTAAAGAATTGCCTCCAATCAATTTAGACTTTCTTTCTTTCTTTCTTTCTTTCTTTCTTTCTTTCTTTCTTTCTTTCTTTCTTTCTTTCTTTCTTTCTTTCTTTCTTTCTTTCTAAATGTTCTCTTTCTAAAGGAACAAAGAGAAGATAAAGTAACTCAGGAATGTAGCACAATCCACTGTAGCACAATTGTATTTTATTTTTCTGGGTCTAGTGGAAGTTCTGATGAAGTCACATACTGTATGCTGCATTATCCTCACACAAATAAGGCACATTATTTTTTGTGGGGGGAGGAAGCAAGCTGTAATTTGTGTCATATTATCACACTATAGATAATGTGCCTTCTGCATTAGCTCCTTGCATGAGTTCTGTCAAAACTTTACTTCAAGTGATTTAAAAATCAAAGAGATATATACTAAAACAGAGCAAAATGTATGCAGGTCACTACCTTCATTATACAGGCATAGATTAGATCCTGTAATAATAAAGGCGTTGTTCTTGAAGTAAGTGGTCCACACAGACCCAAAACTAAAGCTCCCTGTAATGATGATTATTCAATGTATGGAGAATTCCCTTTATGTCTGTTTTAGCTAACAGTTACCAGACATATGTCAAATTATTTGAACTGTGCAGCTAAATTTCCCTTGAGGCTAGCCTTTTGGGATTGTGGATGCATGGTATTTATCTTTGAATTATTCTCCCAGGCAGGAAGTATCTTTTTTTTTCTTTTTTTTAAATTAAACTAGAATTCTATTTCAGGTGTAAAAAAAAAAAAAGGCAGGAATAGGATGAGAGGATTACAATGTCACTTTTGCTCAGTCAAATAATTTACATGTTTCTTCAGCAAAGTGTAGGCTTAACAGATTTATTTGAAGCATAGAAATCATCTCTATATTTTAGGGGTGTAAATTGTATTTATGTACAATGTGTGTGTGTGAGAGAGGGGGGGGAAATTCTGCGTCATTTGAAAAAATGATAAATGATTGTTTTTGCATAAATGCTAATAGGTGATAGTGGCTACGCTGTCATGATTTATATGTGTCATAAACAACACTTCCCAAATCATGGCTACATCCGTGCTGTGTGGTGATGCATTGGTTAGATTGCAGTATAACTCTGCATTTCTACCATCAGGAGTTCAATCCCGACCAGCTTAAGGTTGACTCAGCCTTCCATCATTCTGAGGTCAGTAAAATGAGGCCCTAGATTGCTGAGCCAGATATGCTGACTCTGTAAACTGCTCAGGGAGGGCTGTAAAGCCATATGGAGAGATGTGCAAGTGTTACACATTGCAACTATTGCAAATAGTTAGCCTAAACCAGGGGTGTCAAACTTGTGGACTGCAGGCTGGATGCATCGCAGGCTGGCCACGCCCACCCCAATTTAGCAAAGGGTGAAAAAGTTGTGATATGTCATATGACGACAAATTGTAATCAAGAGTTTGACACCCTTGGTCTAAGCAGGTAGGCCTTACTATATGAACCATCACTTTATCTGGTTCTGCGTCTGTTTCATACATGTTCATCCCAGTTTTCATCGTGTTTGGCAGCAATGGCTACAAACATTGGTCTTTCTGTTTTCTTCTTGAAGTTGTCAGGTGGCCACTATTGCCAATTCTTGCTCTTATCCACTTCATTTTCTATTGGGTACTGGGCATGTAATGATTCTTCTATAAGAATTATATGGAATGGAGTGGAGTGGAAGGGAGTAGGGTAAGGTAGGGTAGGATAGGGTGGGGTGGCGTGGAAGGGAAGGGAAGGGAGGAGAGGAGAGGAGAGGAGAGGAGAGGAGAGGAGAGAAGAGAAGAGAAGAGAAGAGAAGAGAAGAGAAGAGAAGAGAAGAGAAGAGAATTCTTGATTGGCCAAGTGAGATTGGACACACAAGGACTTTGTCTTTGGTTCATATGCTCTCGGTGTACATAAAAAGACAAGATACATTCATCAAGAATCATAAGGTACAGCACTTAATGATAATCTTAGGGTACAGATAATCAATCAGGAAACAATATCAATATAAATCGTAAGGATACAAGCAACAAAGTTACAGTCATGCAGTCATAAGTGGGAGGAGATGGGTGAGAGGAACCTAATGTAATAGTAATGCAACCTTAGTGAATAATTTGACAGTGGTGAGGTGATTATTTATTTAGCAGAATGATAGTGTTTGGCCTGTAGTTTTTGGCTTATAGTTTAGTCTATAATTTTCATTTTCGGTCTATAGTTAAAAGTTTAACTGCTCTGAATTGGGGAAATGAATGTATAATGCACAGCTCTTATAAACAGGGATAGATAATTCAGAATTTCTAAGATAGTTGGGACCATGCACCCCTCATGCAACCCATGGTCAATGGTGAAAGTCAAAGATTTCAAAGATATACCTAGAGGAGGCCAAGTTACTTACTCAGCATATATTAAAAAAATCTTAAATACTTCTGATAGTGGAAAAAAAAGGAGGGAACATGATTCACACAGTAGCCGGGGATCAAATACCTTTGCCAAAGAGCATATCTCATTTTATCTTTAGTGGAACGTTAAACTGAACTTGAGAAAATTGTATCCTAGAGGGATCTCGATATCTCAACAAGTATCAGAGAGATTTCCTGGGATGACTGTTTCACAAATGACTTAAATGAAAGTATTTCAGGGATATACCCTTGGTTGTATAAATCCCGGTCTTCAAATGACAAGAATACAAAATATCAATCACTTTTTAACAGAACTGGAAAGGAATAATGTGGGTGACAAAGAAAATTGACTAGATTAGTTGATGCCGTAGTTAGAGGTTGACACTTATTTTTAATTCTCCCTGGAAAATCTGAATTTTATACAGCGCTATTTTGCTAATAATTGTCTTGCTGCTGAGGTAATGCGGTAAGGTTTTATATTTGATTCCCATTTTCTGACTAATACGATGACTTTAGAGGACCTCCATTCTTGTAAAATCAGTCAACGCATCTCTGATACTATTTCAGCTCAAGATCCATCAACGTGAATCGCTTGTCCCATTATTCCTAATTCTCCTTTTCAATATATAAGAGTGTGCTAGATATTTTTCCCACCCTCCTCCTTTCACTTGGTAAAATTAAAGTGTCTCGAGGCTATATAATTAATTCAGCCTATTTAAATAAATGCCTTTTGAAAGCAGGAACGTTGTATTATTCTAACCTAACACTAAAGCGAATTTGTTTAGCAGAACACAGAGGCAAAAACATAACATCTGCTGCAGCTTATTCGTTTAGGCACTGTCTACATTCGGACAATAAGTGATGTGATTTACTTGTATCCATTTCAAAACATTTATTTATGTCCACGTTGAAGATTTTCTTTCTTTCTTGCAAACCATGATTTCCTGGCTTAGTTATATACATTAAATGAGTAAGAATAGTCATATTCGTAAGTACTTATTTTAAAAGAACTGTATGGCCAGCTTGATTTTTTTTTTTAATTGATCATTTATTCAAGTCAATAATAATGCATAAAATGATCTGAATATATCTTAAGCATAAAGTTTTTTATATAAATACAATAACAGGAACAATTTTAAAAAAAATCCGATAATGTTAGTTACTTGTGCCAATTAAGTATCTTACGCTGCATCTTTATGAATGATTAGATTAGAAAACACAAATGTCTGTTTGTTTGCTTGCTTGCTTGCATGAGAGAGAGAGAGAGAGAGAGAGAGAGAGAGAGAGAGAGAGAGAGAGAGAGAGAATTTATTTGTATACAATATTTATGTCCATTCTATGTATTCTGAGCAAGGTGCAATAATTAAATTTGTTCAAAATACAACAGCAAATATAAGCAGTGGAAACAGTAAAACCATGCAATTAAAACTATTACTAAACAGGATTAGTAGTCTTAAAAGGTAAACTAATTCAATTCAATTCAAAGAACAAGCTGGAGCAAAGCTGCTTTAGCTAGAAATGTATTCATTTGTTGGTTTTATTTAATGCAAAAGTATCAGATTTTCTTCTCTAGAGTAAAACAAATTAGAGCAATATTCCTTTTCCTGATTTTTAAATCAATTTTCAGAGGTAATGCTTAGAGATTCAAAATGTTTAGATTATGGAAATGTGCAGACTATTTTAATGATAAATAAGTATTTGTGCGTATTTGTGTGTTTGTGTACAGATGAGAGAGAGAGAGAGAGAGAGAGAGAGAGAGAGAGAGAGAGAGAGAGAGAGAGAGAGAGAGAGAGAGAGAGAGAGAGAGAGAGAGAATTGCACGGTAAATACCTTTCTACAAATAATCCATATTAGGGAAAGTACTTATAAAAATGTAATTTGTGAAGAAATGCATAATAATATCCCCAAAACATATATTGTTACAAGGATTTTTTTTTTCACTGAATGGGAATATTTATCCATTATTGGGGGAAGAAACAGTGAGAAAATGAAATATCTAGCAGAAGTGATTGGGAGAGATATGGTAGTAGAAGTTAATGGTAGATTATTTGGACTACATTTGGCATTTTTACCCACCTACTGAATCCTCTCCAAGGATCTGGGATAAGCAGATGTTATGGTTTGACAGTGTTAGAGGTATTGACCACAGAATTCAAGCTGTGTTTTGCAATTGACTGGTAGTGTTTAATTCAGTACCAACGGTGTTTAAATAGTGCCACAGATGTTCTGGCAAGACTTCTATCACTGTTATGCTATCTTTGCTTTTATTTATTTTTCTATTTTTATTTGCAAAAGTAGCTTTTATGATTCAAACTTCCTACTCTATTAGATATTCAGAATGATTTCTCGGTGGTTCAAAGGTTCTGAGAAATAACCGAATATGAATGAAATGCCTTCAATAATCCATTCCTAGAATGGAGTGGTGCGGTGGCCTAGAGGTGAAGCTGCCGCCTCACAATCAGGAGGTTATGAGTTCGATCCTAGGTAGAGGCCGATAGTTCTTTCTCTGGGCACAATGAGAATATAGCCGCTGAACAAAACTCCGCATTGGTGACAGGAAGGGCATCTGGCCAGTACACCATCTGCTAGCTCCATTCAGTTTCCTGGATTCTATCTCGCAAGAGATTATGGGGTTGTTAAAAGATGATGATGATGATGAATAAATTTCTAGAATATTAGTGCTTCCGTCCACTACTCTATCCTTAACTAATTTCCTGCTTTGCGTGGGATACTTGGTAAAATGCTCTGCTCAAATCAAAATCAATTGCCGGCTGGCGACTCCTAGGGGAAGGGCCTTCTCTGTGGCGGGCTCAGCCCTCTGGAATGACCTACCCCCCGAATTTAGGACCATCACGGACCTTCGCTTTTTCCGCAAACACCTGAAGACTCATCTCTTCTATTTAGCCGGCCTGGCCTAGTCCCCTCCCCGTTTAACCACTAGTAGACTGAGTTTTAAATTGTTTCTAATTAGATTTTAATGGGTCAATAAATTTTAGGGTATTTTTTAGCACAGGGTAATGAATTTAATACGTTTTTACCATGTAGTTTTATGTACTGATTTCTGTCATTGTATATTTTATATTTCCGTTTTAATTCCTGTGCACCGCCCTGAGTCCCCTTGGGGAGAGAGGTGCGGTTATATAAATTTAAATTAAATTAAATTAGGTCTATAGCCCCTAAGCCTATTAAAGACGCTATCCCATCAAAATTGCGAGGTGATATTAGTCTGGCAAGAGACGTCCTTGAGAAATCCGTACTGACGTTAATGTTCACGATTTATTTATTTATTTCTAAATCATTTCTAATGCATGCAGACCCCTATTATTTGGCATCAAGGCCACCTCTTTATAAAGTGCTGTGGAAGAATGCAACTTCTAGAGTAGAAGTTAAAATCAGATTGTGGTTTACGTACACAGCGCGATTGTTATAATATTGAATTGGATCATCTCTGTTGACAAAAGCGAAGAGGAGAAAAGATTGTTTATGCCTCACACGTCTTTGTTCAAGAGTCTTGTCAATACAAATGGAGTTGGTGAACTTTCATACAGCAGTTTTAAAGATTATGATAAACCTTTCTTTTTTTTTAACTGAATCCTCCATCAACCTTAAAGTTATTCAAGACTGTTTTATTTGCATCTACAGGGTTTAGGGTTGTTGTTTTTTTAGTTCCTGGGAAGTTAGCACAGCCCCAGTAATTTGTAATACAAACTTTTACAGTTCAAGAAGACAATTAATGCAAAAATATTGATGCACAGATCCCATAGTACAGTAGTGGTCAAAATTGTAGAAAAGTTTATACTCAAACAAATAAGAGGAAGTCCTTTTTCACCCAGAGGATCACTGGTCTATGGAACTCCCTGCCAGAAGAAGTGGTGACAGCTGTCAGCCTCGACACCTTTAAGAAAGGATGAGAGGAGTTCATGGAGAACAAGGGTATCCATGGCTATCATGATGGATGCCTCTAAGGCAGTGGTTCTCAATTATTTTCTGTCAGGCCCCCCCTAGGAAGAAGAAAACATTTCGCGTGCCCCCCCCAGCCCCGGAAAGCGCCCCCCCCAGCCCCGGAAAGCGCCCCACCCAGCCCCGGAAAGCGCTCTCCCCCAGCCCCGGGGCTGCCCCCTCCGTTCTTTCCCTCGCCTCCTTCCGAGCCAAGGATATTTATTCTCCATGGTGCCGCCGTTGCCTTCTCCGCATGGCCCGAGCGCCTGTTCCTTACTGCGATGGTCTCAGCAGCTCCCAGCGCTCCCAACGCAGCCAGTTGAAAGCCGGGAGGGAGGCCGCTTTTCCACGCTGTGGAAGGGGGTTGCCTCCTCCCGGCTTTCGACTGGCCGTGTCCAGGTGGGCAGCGGGCAAGAGCCGTGAGCGGGCGAGCCGGGCGGCGCGCTGGGAGCTGCTGAGACCATCGCAGTAAGGAACAGGCGCTCGGGCCATGCGGAGCCTCTCTCTGTCTGTGTGTCGTCGTCCCCGCCCCGCCCCCACTCCCCGGGGAGTCTCCTCAGCCCGGCTCACCCGCCTTAGCCTGCCCCGGCCACCCCCCGTGCTTGATCTTGATCGCTCGTTCGCTCGCTCAGGCTCCGTGTGTGTGTGTGTGCGTGCGTGCGTGTGTGTGAGGAACGGCAGTCCCTGGAAGACGACGAGTGGCCAGCATGCCGGCTGTGGAGGGAGGGAGGAGGAGGAGGGAGAAAGGGAATCGGCAGAGCCGATTTGCCGAGGTCAAACGCGCCCCCCTTTACAGAGCCTCGCGCCCCCCCTGGGGGGCGCGCCCCATTATTTGAGAAACGCTGCTCTAAGGACACCCTCCGCGTTGGAGAGATAGGCAGGATATTTCTCAATGCCATTTGCAGGGAATCATAGGCAGGTGAAGACATCTGCTTGGGAAGACCCTGAAGCAAATGGGGAGCCACTGTGGGAGACAGAAGGCTGGATCGGATGGGCTGTGGCCTGTTCCAGCAAGGCTGTTCTTATGTTCTTATGTTTTTGGGAAAAGGGTACAGTATTTTTGAGTTTGATGGCTAATAGCACCACTTTTTTGGACTAGTACCATAAAATTATATATCAATGGAAAGATAATTTAATCAAGAATGTAATGCAACAAGGTTTGTTCAATTATCTGTATACTATGAAAAAAATTATAGCTAAATAACCAGAAAAAGGAAGCACAATTTGCTTAGGTTGATAGGAGGTAGCTTTCCTTCATCGGATTGTAGCCAATGAGCATGAGTGTTTAGAGAGTCCAATCAGGTGTTATCTTGTTTTGACAATGAGCCAATCAGATCACAGTAGGATTCAGTTAGTGATGTCATGTATTGAAACTTAGAAGGGAACATTTGTGAGAGATGTATTTTTGTATATCTCATTTTTTCTACATGTTTCACTTTTCTTCTTTATAACTGCTATTCTGATAGCAAAACCTACACTGCAGCACATTCTTAATTAAATTATCTTTCCACTGATATTTAATTTTAAAGTACTATTGCAAATAATAATAATAATAATGGTGTTATTAGCCATCAGACCTCAAAAATACACTTTTCCCAAAAGGTTTCCACGATTTTGGTCACTGCTATCTTATTCCATGTGATTATAGAGATTCAGGTTTGGAAATGACAACTAGAAGTTTGCAGAATATAAGAATATCAGAAGTTCATATGCAGAGTGAATTAATATTTAAAACAATTGTGATATTTATTACCATAACTACCTTATATCTGTAATACTTTTTTCTTTTCTCAATATGTTTAAGTATATGAGCATTCTCTTGTTTAGTTATGGGATGGATTGGATTGGTCAATTAAGGTAAAGGTTCACCTTGCACATATGTGCTACTTGCTCCCAACTCTAAGGGGTGATGCTCATCTCCGTTTCAAAGCTGCAGAGCAAGTGCGGTCTGAAGATGTCTCCATGGTCATGTGGCCGGCATGACTAAACACCAAAGATGCATGGAACACTGTTAGCTTCCCACCAAAGGGGGTCCCTATTTTTCTACTTGAATTTCACATGCTTTCAAACTGATAGGTTGGCAGAAGCGGGGACAAGTAATGGGAGCTCACTCCCTTATGCAGCGCTAGGGATTTGAACCACCAAACTGCCAACCATTCTGACTGACAAGCTCAGTGTCTTAGCCACTGAGCCACCACATCCCATTAATCAATTAAGACTTTCAGCTAAATTTCAGAATTATGTCTAATTTAACAAAAAGGAGGACTAGGGGAGACATGATAGCAGAACTTCCAGTGTCTCAGGGGCTGCCACAAAGAAGAGGGAGTCAAGCTATTCTCCAAGGCACCTGAGGGCAGGACAAGAAGCAACGGGTGGAAACTAATCAAGGAGAGAAGCAACTTAGAACCGAGGAGAAATGTCCTGACAGTTAGAACAATTAATCAGTGGAACAGCTTAAGAACATAAGAACATAAGAATAGCCTTGCTGGAACAGGCCACAGCCCATCTGGTCCAGCATTCTGTCTCACACAGTGGCTCCCCATTTGCTTCAGGGTATTCAGGGTATTCCCAAGCAGATGTCTTCACAAGCAGCTTGCCTCTAGAAGTTGTGAATGCTCCAACACTGGAGGTTCTTAAGAAGATGTTGGATAGCCATTTGTCTGAAATGGTATAGGGCTTCCTGCCTAAGCAAGGGGTTGGACTAGAAGACCTCCAAGGCCCCTTTCAACTCTGTAATTCATATCCGAATATGCATATTGTAAATGTTCTGATTCCAGAAGTGAGTGAAAGGTATTATTTAAATTTCCACCTAAAACTATCTTGTTGTCTTTAATTGAGTGATGTTTTCCCCCCTAGGGTGGATATAAATTCTGTTTGACCTTTATTTGGAGCATGGAACTAAGCAAATGTAAATTAATGGCTAGCAACAAAGGCTTTTGCACCAAATAACCCAATGAATCACTTAAAGAAATCCAAACTACTCTGTAAGTGGCTACTACAAAAGAATTGCCTTCTTTGGAAAAGAGCTCTGGATAAAACTTTGCATGTTTTATGGCGAGCCTCTTTTAGGACAAAATCAGTGGTTGGTTCGCTTATAATTTTCATCATTTTTTTTCCAGAGATCCCCAAGGCCTTCACATTCAAGGATGCTATCTTTAAACTGCTACACCTATGAAATAAAAGGAATTGCTGGCTTAAAGATAGATTGCCTGTAGAAGTCATTGAGACTTTTTTTTTTACACTAAAATCAATAAGTTTTGATTTTCCACATCAATTAACACACCCAAACAAATAACTCTAAAGGTGAAAGAAAGAGAGAGCTCCAGTCTACATCAGAGGAAGAACAAGTGCAAGGTTTGCAATAGGGGAAGATTATCTGATCTACGAGGGCAGAAATTCAGGCGACTTATAGATGGCAGCAAAAAGATACAATGTGGATATGGAAGAAGGGGAAGGGGAAGAGGAGGAAGAGGAAGAAGAAGAAGGAGAAGGAGGAAGGAGGGGGGAAGAAGAGGAAGGAGGAGAAGGAGGAAGAGGGAGGAGGAAGAGGAGGAGAAAGAGAAGGAGGAGGAGGATAAGAAGAGGAAGGAGGAGAAGGAGGAAGAAGGAGGAGAGAAAGGAGGAGGAGGAGAAGAAGAAGAGGAGGAGGAGGAGGGGAGGAGGAGGAGGAAGGAGGAGGAGGAAGAAGAAGAAGGAGAAGGAGGGGGAGAAGAAGAAGGAGGAGGAGAAGGAGGAAGAGGGAGGAGGAAGAGGAGGAGGAAGAGGAGGAGGAAGAGGATAAGAAGAGGAAGGAGGAGAAGGAGGAAGAGGGAGGAGGAAGAGGAGGAGAAAGAGGAGGAGGAGGAGAAGGAGGAGAAGGAGGAAGGAGGGGGAGAAGAAGAGGAAGGATGAGAAGGAGGAAGGAAGAGGAGAGAAAGTAGGAGGAGGAAGAGGAGAAGAAGAGGAGAAGGAGGGGAGGAGGAGGAGGAAGGAGGAGGAGGAAGAAGAAGAAGGAGAAGGAGGAAGGAGGGGGAGAAGAAGAGGGAGGAGGAGAAGGAGGAAGAGGGAGGAGGAAGAGGAGGAGGAAGAGGATAAGAAGAGGAAGGAGGAGAAGGAGGAAGAGGGAGGAGGAAGAGGAGGAGAAAGAGGAGGAGGAGGAGGATAAGAAGAGGAAGGATGAGAAGGAGGAAGAAGGAGGAGGAGAGAAAGTAGGAGGAGGAGGAGAAGAAGAGGAGGAGGAGGAGGGGAGGAGGAAGAGGAAGGAGGAGGAGGAGGAGGAGAAGAAGAGGAGGAGGAGGAGGAGAAAGAGGAGGAGGAGGAGGAGGAAGAGGGGGGGAAGGGGAAGAGGAAGAAGAAGAAGAGGAGGAGGAGGAGGGAGAGGGAGAGGGAGAAGGGGGACATCATAAGTTGTGAGAAACCAAAGAAGACAATAATGCTATTGAAGGTGTTACTTGTATTTTTCCTCTGGAAATAAAAAAGGAAAAGTTAGCTATATCAGTGTGAAATAAGGCGGATTAAATTTCCTATTGTTCTGCTGGCATTCGGTTCCTCAGGAAGCTGAAAAATCAGCAGGGTAGAGTATCACCTGGAGTTAGGAGCAACAGATATTTGGAAATTAAATCCTTCACATTGCACTTCTGCTTAGGTGTTACTGATAGTTAGCACCATCCCCATCCCCATTAAACACAAGGAATTTAAATAGAAACCTCCAGTTGTACGCAGGGCCTGCCTAAATAAATATATTCAAATATTAATATTTTCTTTTACATGGTAAATCGGGAAACAGATCTTGAAACATCTGTACTCAAATATCTTCATAGTCCAACACTTTAAGAGTATCCTCTCTTTCATAAAGAAGTATTGAGGATGATAGGTAAAGGTAAAGTTCCATTCACACATATGTGCTAGTTGTTTCCAGCTCTAGGGGGTGGTGCTCATCTCCATTTCAAACCTGAAGAGCCAGCGCTGTCTGAAGATGTCTCCATGGTCATGTGGCCAGCTTGACTAAACACTGAAGGCACACGGAACACTGTTACCTTCCCACCAAAAGTGGTCCCTATTTTTCTACTTGCATTTTTACATGCTTTCGAACTGCTAGGTTGACAGAAGCTGGGACAAGGAGCGGGAGCTCACTCCATTACGTGGCACTAGGGATTTGAACCATTGAACTGCATAAAGAAAGAAAATCCCCATTGTATACTTCATGGGGCAGAAAGAGGGCTGAGAAAATATCTACAGACACTCTCACATCCTGGACATAAACTGTTGCAATTCCTTCCCTCAAGATGGCGCTATAGGGCGCTGCATGTCAAAACAACTAGACACAGGAAATATATTTCCCCATATGCCATCACTTTGCTAATTCCCACACTACTGTCTATGTCTAAGGATATATTCACATGTAATATAGTTGTATTGTTATTATTATCTTTCTTGTCTTTTCTACTATCATTATTAGGTTATATTACTCTGCTGTTTGTATGTACACTAAGAGCTTCTGCACCAGAGACTAATTCCTTGTGTGTTTAATTGTACTTGGCCAAATAAAGTTTATTCCATTCCATTCCACTCCACTCCACTCCACTCTACATTGTATTATTCTATTCTATTCTATTCTATTCTATTCTATTCCATTCTACTCTACATTGTATTATTCTATTCTATTCTATTCTATTCTATTCTATTCTATTCTATTCTATTCTACTCTACTCTACTCTACTCCATTCTACTCTACATTGACCTATTCTATTTTACTCTACATTGTATTATTCTATTCTATTCTATTCTATTCTATTCTATTCTATTCTATTCTATTCTATTCTATTCTATTTCATTCCTATTCCTATTCCTATTCCTATTCCCATTCCATTCTACCCTACCCTACCCTATCCTAATTATTTTTTCCCTTTCTAGGATTCCACAGATCATATTTGGTAAGTTAATTTTCAAACCCTTGAGTGCAGATCTGTAATTGTTTCTGAGAGCCAAAATGGTTCTGCTCAAGAGGTAACGGACACCAGAACCGATGGAACCATTTTTTTTAAAAAAAATTCTGACAGTTTTACTGACTCATCAAAAGTAACCAAAGCCATCTTCGGAAAGTTCTAAGTTTCCATGACACCAGATGGTCTGGAAACACTTCTGTGAGAAGGGATGGCGGAGATAGCAATAGCACTGAGACTTATATACCACTTTCCAGTGCTTTCCAGCCCTCTCTAAGCAGTTTAGAGAGTCAGCCTATTTGCCCCCCCAACACTCTGGGTCCTCATTTTACCCACATCAGAAGGATGGGAGGCTGAGTCAACCTTGAGCCTGGTAAGATTCAAACTGGCAAATTGCAAGCAGCTGGCAGGCAGCAGAAGTAGACTGCAGTACTGCATTCTAACCACTGTGCCACCAAGGCACAGATGATTTCCCCCCCCTCAACACTGGGTCCAAAATGCTTCCAGACCATTTCACGAAGGTAATCAAACTAAAATAAAAGTGCATCAAAGCACCGAGTTACTTTAGGAAGCATCCTTTGTGGAAAAGAACGAATAATGCAAACAGATCTGGTCTGATAGGTCTCTGTTCTGTCCCAGGCCCCGGAATCTACAAGAACACAGACTTGGCTGTCTGCCATGACTAACAACTGAGAGATAAGCAAACCCGCTTGGCTGAGAGCCCAGAAACTAAAAGCACAGGCTTGACTCACAGAAATCTCTCCACACAAACATTCATGACTGTCTCAGTAAACGGCTACTGCAACTGAATGGTTGTTTCCTGCAAATGTCCCCTCCCATCGCCTCACCTATAAGCTCTCTTGGGAAGGGCCAATCAACAACCACCTGGTGCTTAATCACCATCTGGGAGCCTGCCTACGGAGTTTCTGCCTCCGCCTCTCAGCTCTTCTCACTCTTGTGTCATGGGCAAACTGCCTTTGATCCTCCCCACTGCTCCATGACCCAGGCGCCTCCTGGTGGCCAACCAGCCTCTCTGGTGCCTGCTCTGATTCTGAACACCCCCCAGAGTCTTCCTCAACTTCCGGGGACAGACTCAGACTGTGCCTCGCTATCAGAGTCCATCAGCAGCTCAGTCGGTCCCTGCTGGGCCACAACAGGTCTCCATCTTTAAGGAAGCCTTCTGCAACTTGTACAACCTTGTTCATTTTAAGTGTGGGAAGACAAGAAACAGAACTGCACACCAAGTGTTTGTGTTGCCTAATTGCTATTGGAACTCAGTCACAGTCAACAGCTTGCAGAAGGCACATCTGCCAAGGACATCTTGCTCTGCAACTTGCCTCTGTCGACGAATGACATATATACCATTGTCAAGTTGATTCCTAGCCCAGTTTTCATTTTCAGAACTTTCAAGGAGAAGAAGGATGTTGTGCAAGCCATGATGGCATCTGCATCATGACTCACCCAGAGCAAGAGTTCTTTGCGAGAACTTGGGCGCTCATGTTTCTTAACATTAATTTCAAAGTTAGTCATTTCAAACTTCAAAACAAGGGTAGAAAAAAAACAGAAGCACCTTTTACTGTAGATTTGCCGTGCTCTATAGATACATGTCATTCTTCTCCGGCAATTTGCCTCTTTGAAAATGATTTCACCAATGAAGAATTCTTATCTCTGGACTGCATCTTGGATTTAGTACACAATTTGTCTCCTCTGCTTTTTATAATAATAATAATAATAATAATAATAATAATAATAATAATAATAATAATAATAATAATAATAATAATAATAATAATAATAATAATAATAATAATAATAATAATAATAATAATAATTTTAATTTTATATCCCGCTCTCTCTCCCCAAAGGGACTCGAGGCGGGGCACAGGCAATTAAAAATACAGATAAAACCACAGACAAAATACAAAATTAAAAATGAATTAAATTAGTCCTGCGCTAAAAACCCATAAACTAAACTAAAACTACCCCTAAAACCCCTAACCTTAGAAGAGACTACCCAAGGCCGGCCAGGCGAAAAAGATGTGTCTTTAATTTTAAACGGAAGGAGCGGAGGTCCGTAGTTGTCCTAATATCGGGGGGAAGGTCGTTCCAGAGGGCTGGGCCCACCACAGAGAAGGCCCTTCCCCTGGGCGTCGCCCGCTGACAAAGTCTAGTGGACGGCACCTGGAGAAGTCCCTCTCTGTGGGAGCGACTTTTTATACTTATGATTGTAGAAAATCAGGATTAAGGAAAACCAGTCCCTGTTAAGATCACTGTGTGATTCCAAGTCCAATCCTCCCCCACCAAAAAAAGGCAAATAATCAGAATAGAGCTGGAAGGGACCCTGGAGGTCTTCTAGTCGAACCCGCTGCTTAAGCAGGAGACCCTAAGCCATTTTAGATAGGTGGATGTCTAGTGATGAAGGCATCCAGTGATAAAGCACCTACAACATCTGGTGGCAAGCTATTCTACTAGTTAATTATCCTTACTGTTAGGAAGTTTCTCCTTAATTCCACGTTGCTTCTCTCCTTGATTAGTTTCCATCCCTTGCTTCCTGTCTTGCCTTCTGGTGCTTTGGAAAATAAGCTGAAACCCCCCCCCCCTATTCTGTGTAGTAGCCCCTCAAATACTGGACACACTGCTATCATGTCACCCCTAGTCCTTCTTTTCTCTAGACTGGCCATATCCAATTCCTGCAAGTAACAAGCCAACAGAGCTGTTCCTCTTCACCACACATAGACATTGCTCTGAATCTTCTCACTGGGCAAACTAACAGAACAGAATAACAGAGTTGGAAGGGACTTTGGAAGTCTTCTAGTCCAACACTATGGTCAAGCAGGAATCCTGGACCATTTCAAACAGATGGTTGCATAATATCTTCTAAAAAATCTCCATCATTGGCACATTCACAACTTCTGGAGGCAATTAGTTCCCCTGATTAATTGTTGTAATTGTCAAGAAATTTCTCCTTAGTTCTAGTTGCTTCTCTCCTTGATTGGTTTCTACCCATTGCTTCTTGTCCTGGTTTCATGTGGTTTGGGGAATAGGTTGACCTCATCTTCTTTGTGGCAGCCCCTCAAATATTGGAACACTGCTATCATGTCACCCCTAGTCCTTATTTTCATTAAACTAGGTAAAGGTTTCCCTGGCACATATGTGCTAGTCATTCCTGACTCTAGGGGATGGTGCTCATCTCCATTTCAAAGCTGAAGAGCCAGTGCTGTCCAAAGACATCTCCGTGGTCATGTGGCTGGCATGGCTAATCACCGAATGGGCACGGAATGCTGTTACCTTCCCACCAAAGGTGGTCCTTATTTTTCTACATGCATTTTTACATGCTTTCGAACTGCTTGGTTGGTAGAAGCTGGGACAAGTAAAGGGAGCTCACTCCATTATGAGGCAATAGGGATTTGAACCATCAAACTGCTGACTTTTCTGATCTCAAAAAGCTCAGCATTTTAGCCACCGAGCCACCGCATCCTTTTAAACTAGATCTGCCCAATTCCTGCAACCGTTCTCCATGCATTCCAACCTCCATTCCCCTAATCATGTTTATTGCTCTTCTCAGTCCTCTTTTGTAGAGTCTCAACCATTCATTCTTCATTCGTCTGTTTTCTTTAGGATGTTCCTATCGTACCACCTACCTTTTTAATATTATTGAGGCTGTAAACTAATTGAAGAGCTTTCAGTGGATGAACTGTCAGCGCATAATCAATTAACAGCACGAAAACATTCTATTCATAACAGCAGAGAAGTAAATCCCATTGAAATCCCTCTTTTCTTTCAGACAGGAAATCCATCTTGCTTGCTTTCCACACATCAGGCAAATACACAGCGAGATATCCATCTTAGAAAACTGGGACTACTCCATTTCTAATCTTCCAATTAAGAAATTAGATTCCTCTGTTCTTCCAACAGGATGTAGCTTAGCGTTCCCCATCTAACCAACAGTTTGGCACAGTCTCCTTGATTGGGGAAATCCATTTCACTTTCTTATTATATCAAAATAAGCCTTTGGGGGGGGGGGGGGAGAAGAGATTTACTGCCTTTTATTTGTTCCAGAATGAATCATGTTTTATGAGATTCTATGCTGGCTGGGGAATTCTGGGAGTTGAAGTCCACAAGTCTTAAAGTTCCCAAGTTTGGACATCCCTGATTTACAGCCAAGTATATCGGGAACACTCTTGTTTATTCTAGATCAGTGGTAGCTAACCTTTTCTTCCTCGTGTGCTGAAATCACGCATGGCCACCCAACAGTACAAACACATGTGCCCACACCCATAATATAACGTGCCTTGCCCCCTTTGCATGCATGCACGAGCCCCTCCCCCCGTGCTCTCCCTTCCACCATGCCTGAATGCAAGTCCCCATCCATGCACGCAACCCCACCGCGCCCCATTTTGGGGTCAAGTAGGCCTCCCTACAGCCTTCTGGGACCAAAAATGGTCCATGTGGGGGTGGGGTGCTCAACCCCTACACATGTTCCGTGTGACCCCCCCCCCCTTCGCCCATGTGTGTGTGACCCTCCACTCCCAGGATGCACACGCATCTTTCATATGCACGGCAGAGAATAGAAAATCAGCTGGTCGATGGGAGGCATGCACGCATGCATGGTGGAGCTGAGCTGAGCCACAAGTTCTCACGAGCCATAAGTTCGCCATCACGGTTCTAGACACTCTACCCAAAAACAGCCATTTGAAAAAAATCAAATGGCTGTAAAATAAATTTCGAAACAACACTTGGATAGCTTAAAGTTTTATGCATCCTTTGCAATAAAAGCGGTGTTTCTAACACTTATTGAGGAAAGTACTACATGCGCCTTTAGTATCTGCCAAAATAAGAACATTTTTGGCTTTGCAAACATCTTTTTTTTTAATGAATATACTCTCCTTTTTTTTTTTCTAAAGGCCCTCAATCAGCTTTCCATTGAATGTATTGGGTTGGAGCCAGACGTAGCTATGCTTTGAGTAAATTAAGGCATGACCAGATGAATTGCATTATTGTACTGTTTAATAAATATATCGCAGAGACTTCTGAAATGGTAATATGGGGATAACACAGTCATTGCAATTATTTCAAGGCTTAAGAATGAGATTTAGGTCTTTTGTACAATTTCACACAACCGATCTAATTGAACTTATTATACAATAGTTGCGGTTGAAACAATCAGTGCATTCGCCAGCTAAAATAAGACACTTGTGGGATAAACACCAGAAAGGAACTCTTAAAATGGTTTTCAACTTATGAACACAATTGAGCCAACATTTCTGTTGTTAAGTGAGACGTTTATTAAGTGAGCTTGCCCCCATTTCACGACCTTTCTTGCCACAGTTGTTAAGTGAATCACTGCAGTTATTAAGTTAGTAATGTGTTTATTAAGCAAATCAGGTTTCCCCATTGACTTCGTTGGACAAAAGGTTACAAAAGGTGATCCCATGACCCCAGGACATTGCAACCGTCATAAATACGAGTCAGTTGCCAAGTCTCTGAATTTGGATCACATGACCATGGGGATGCTGCAATGGGCATAAGTAGGAAAAATGATCATAAATAATTTTTTTCAATGCCATTGTAACTTTGAACGAACACTGAATCAATTGTTATAAGTCAAGGACTATATGTGTTTGTTTTAGGATTATTTTAAACTAGCCATTCCCGGCCACGCGTTGCTGTGGCCCAGTCTGGTTAAAGGGCCAACCAATCAGTGTGTAGATCTACACCTGCACACACAAACACATACACACAACCACCATATAACCCCCAGCCTACCTACTGTATTCCCTCTACCTACCTACCTACCTACCTACCTACCTACCTACTGTATTTCTCCCTCTCCCTCTCTATCCCTATAGCTGCCTACCTACCTATCAGAGTATTTTATGTCATAAAGCAGGGGTCTCCAGCCTTTGCAACTTTAAGTCTGAAGGACTTCAGCTCCCAGACTTCTCCAGCCAGCTTTGCTGGCTGGAGAATTCTGGGAGCTGAAGTCCTTCAGACTTAAAGTTGCAAAGGCTGGAGACCCCTGTCATAAAGGATGTCATAAAACAGCAACGCCTGTGTCTCACTGCACTTTTTTTTTAAACATTTTTTTACATTTCCATTGAATGTCCCTGGCACAGGTGTGACATCTACACAATCTCTCTTTCTCTCTCTCTCTCTCTCTCTCTCTCTCTCTCTCTCTCTCTCTCTCTCTCTCTCTCTCTCTCTCTCTCTCTCTCTCTCTCTCTCTCTCTCTCTCTCTCTCTCTCTCTCTATATATATATATATATATATATATATATATATATATATATATATATATATATATATATATATATAATTGGTGCCGTATTTGTAAGGAATGTGGTGTGAAAATTTGGAAGCGATCGGTGCAGTACTTTCGGAGATTACCTGTTTTGAACAAACTCATAGTTACATTTTTATTTATATAGATGGAAAGCAAACTAAACACCGTTATGAAGGACCTTAAAAAAAGATAAACATCTTTCCTCTAATGAAATATTACTAGGTTATCTCAGCGTTTCCCAAAAATCTATCCTTAACGCAGACAGTAAATTAACAATGGTGATAAATAGGAGTGGCAGAAATGTAAGGCCAAAATATACACGATTGGAACCCTCAAACGTCATGAAAGAAATACAGCTTGGAGAATTCAACTCGAGGTAAAAGTAAAGACTCCCCTTGCACATATGAGCTAGTCATTCCCAACTCTAGGGGGCGGTGCTCATCTCCGTTTCTAAGTCGAAGAGCCAGCACTGTCCGAAGATGTCTCTGTGGTCATGTGGCCAGCATGACTAAATGCTGACGGCGCATGGAATGCTGTTCCCTTCCCACCAAGGGTGGTTCCTATTTTTTCTACTTGCATATTTACATGCTTTTGAACTGCTAGGTTGGCAGAAGCTGGCACAAGTAACGGGAGCTCACTCTGTTACGCAGTGCTATGGATTCGAACCTCCAAATTGCCGACCTTTCTGATGGACAAGCTCAACGTCTTGGCCACTGAGCCACCGCATCCTTCTCATTCTACTCTATACTGACTAAATTGGAAACAGAATTCAAGGTTTTCCCTGAAATTCCCCAATCAAGGCTCCTAGGGTTTAGGTGGCATTACAAGGATGAGACAAAATGTGTACTAAGAAGGCTCAAATGTGCATAAAATGTTCTGTGAATTCTGCCAGTTTATCATTGGGTATTCAAACTCCAAGAAAGGAAATGTTTGTAGTTCATCCTTCTTCCCAAATGCAGTCATAAATTATATATACCCATATTTCTTGCTGTTATGTATTGAAAAGGTTGTGTTTATACTATGGGTTATGAATGAGATTAATGAGGAGTCTCGGTGCAGTAAACCTCCTTCACAGAAACAAGAGCTAAATTGTAATAAATCACAGATCTATGTTCACATATTTATGGGACAGTAAGATTTAGGAGGCCTCTGTATAGAGACGGTTATCCCAACACAAGAGAGAAAATTATAGCTTTTAGTGGGGGGGGGGAGATTGGAAAAACAGGGCACTGTGCACATCTTCAGTCATTCCACTTTGGTGGGGCTGATAATACTTTTAAAACAAACGATTTTAGCAAAAGCTCATAGCAACACGTCATTCAGCTGAAGATACAGATTTATACAGCCCCCCCCCAATGCAACTCACCCTTTGCAAATCCAGATTAAAAAGAACCTTCTTCCACAAGAAGGGCTTAGAGTTGTATTTCAATCAAGTTGGAGAAAGGTGAATGGAAGGCTGAACCAAGGAGTTCCATTTAAGTTAAATTCAGGAAAAGAGGGGGCAAGGCAAGGCTTTAGCGAAGCTTTGTTAAAGCCTCTGAAAGAGAATGGAGGGAGAGGGAGGGAGGGAGAGAGAGAGAGAAAGAGAGAGAAAGAAAGAAAGAGAAACAAAGAGAGAGAGAGAGTCAGAGACAGAGAGAATAAGAAGGCTAAATGATGAAGCTAAGCTTTGTTAAAGCCTCTGAAAGAGAATGGAGGTAGAGGGGAGAGAGGGGGGGGGAGAGAGGGAGAGGGAAAGAGAGTGAGAGAAAGAGACAGAGAGAAAGAGAGAGAGAAAGAGAAAGAAAGAGAGAGAGAGAGAGATAGGAACAGAGAGAAACAAAGAAAGAGAGACAGAGAAAGAGAAAGAAAGAGAGAGAGAAAGAGAGAAAGAAAGAGAGAGAGAGTCAGAGACAGAGAGAATAAGAAGGCTAAATGATGAAGCTAAGCTTTGTTAAATCCTCTGAAAGAGAATGGAGGTAGAGGGGAGAGGGGGGGGAGAGAGGGAGAGAGAAAGAGAGTGAGAGAAAGAGACAGAGAGAAAGAGAGAGAGAAAGAGAAAGAGAGAGAGAGAGAGAGATAGGAAGAGAGAGAAACAAAGAAAGAGAGAAAGAGAGAAAGAGGGAAAGAAAGAAAGAGAGAGAGAAAGAGAGAAAGAAAGAGAGAGAGAGTCAGAGACAGAGAGAATAAGAAGGCTAAATGATGAAGCTAAGCTTTGTAAAAGCCTCTGAAAGAGAATGGAGATAGAGGGGAGAGAGAGGGGGAGAGAGGGAGAGAGAAAGAGAGAGGGGGAAAAGAGAAAGAAAGAGAGATAAATATATATAGAGAGAAAGAGAAAGGCAGAGAGAAAGAGAGAGGGGGGAAGAGAGAGAGAGAGAGAGAGAGAGAGAGAGTGAGAGAGAGAGAGAGAGAGAGAGAGAGAGAGAGAGAGAATAAGAAAAGTCCACTTGTTTTGCTGAATTTTTGCTCTTATAATTCTTTGCCTTCTTCAGATTAAACCCAGATGGTTGCCTTAAAGGCAGGTGCCAAGAAGGAAATTGGCCAAACATTGCACAGAAAGTAATTGTCGGATTCACTCCAATTCTTTCTACCTTCCTGCTTTTCGGTCTGGGATCCCAGGATGTAGCTTACAAAATGCAGCTGAAAGTTTGTTTGTTTGTTTTTTTCTCTGAAAGGAAAGGAAACAAAAAAAATCTGATTTTCAATAAATATACTAGACAGCAGGGATGAGCTTCATGGCTTGGAGGCGAAGACATGGGCCTTCTACTCGTAAGGCTGAGTGTTTAATCCTAGGCAGCAGCAGATGTTTCTCTATCAGGAAATATCTGCTGTGAACTCTGCATAGGCATCAGGAAGGGCATCCAGCCAGTAAATACTCAGCTCCGTTCAGCCGCCCCAACCGTATCCCGAAGCAAGGGATTACGGGGTCCATAAAAAGAAAAGAAAAAAAAATACTGTGAAGCAGGGATAAGATGTTACTCAGGATCACTAGGGGGACATTCCATTAGAAAGATAAGGGTTAGAGAGATTAAAAAGATCATGTAGAAGAGCCCTGGCACCCTATAGAAATAGGAAAAGAGGAGAAGGTTATGATAGGACAAAAAAAAAAGAGGAACAATTTCTATTTTCCGTTGTGCAAACCCAACTCATATTTTGCACCTGGCTTTGATTATGTAATCATCTCTGACTTTGGGTATATAAGTGTCAGTTTGGTATAGTGGTTAACGTTGATGGCCTAAAAACCAGACTTAGTGAGTTCTAGTCCTGCCTTTTAACATGAAAGGCAGTTGGGTCACTTTGTGTCAATCACCAGGAGACAGTGAGTTCTAGTCCTGCCTTCGACATGAAAGGAAGCTGGGTGAGTTTGTGTCAATCACCAAAAGACAGTGAATTCTAGCCCTGCCTTTTAATATGAAAGGCAGTTGGTTGACTTTGGGTCAATCACCAGGAGACAGTGAGTTCTAGTTCTGCCTTCGGCATGAAAGGCAGCTGGGTGAGTTTGTGTCAATCACCAGGAGACAGTGAGTTCTAGTCCTGCTTTTTAACATGAAAGGCAGTTGGGTCACTTTGTGTCAATCATCAGGAGATAGTGAGTTCTAGCCCTGCCTTTTAACATGAAAGGCAGTTGGTTGACTTTGGGTCAATCACCAGGAGACAGTGAGTTCTAGTCCTGTCTTAGGCAGGAAAACCAGCAGAGTAACATGGGCCAGTTCCCACTCTCTCAACCCAACCCAACACACAGAGTTGCTGTGGAGGAAACAGAAGGAGGAAGGCACTACATATTGAAACTTGAATTACTTATTAGAGCAATAAAAGTGGGCTAAAAATAAATCTAACTAAAACTTAAATGAAATATATAACCCGTTCAAAGAACTAAGAAAACATGGCTTCCACATCTAACATGCTATCAAGGAGACGTTTGCTGGGAACAATTATGGAGATTTTTTTTTTAAAAAAAATGCTTGCCATCTTCATCTGCCACTCTCAGATACAGTGTTGATGAAGCAGAAGCTATAAAAATACTACATTTATTTCTCTGACTGGCGAGAGTCTTTATCTTTTCAAGTGGGTGAATATGCGTGTGACTCTTAGGGGAAAAAATGTGGACATCTATCAATAGGAGACAGAAAGCTTCAGACTAATTAATTTGATTTTGGACATGGTCCTGAATCAATGTCAGCTGTGTCTGACCTGGGCAGAGTCAGAATAAGCTGTTTTCCAAACTGCCATTTACTATATGCTCCGTCTTGAGGGATCTGGGATCTGCTGCTTGGTCTGCTTAGTGAATATTCAGTTTGGAAGAAGAATGGAATAGAATAGAATAGAATAGAATAGAATAGAAATGTCAGGGTTCCAAATAGCACCCAAAATTAAATTAGAGTCCAAGGCAAAGTATTTCTCAAAGTTCCAATTTATTAAGAAAGCCATGTTGTCACATCTGGGAAAACCTGAATCTGAAAGCTTCCCAGTTTTCCCTACCCAGTTGAAAGTTCCAGATCTTGCTCCCACACCCATAAGTCCCTCACATGGTTGAATCTTCCACTGCCATGCTGGCAGTTCCACCCATCCAGTTCCAGTCAGGTCCAGAGATGCCAAGACAAAGGATGACCTTGACTTTCTAGAAAGAATTTTGTTATGGCTACATAGCATCTCACTCCTGCAATCTGCCCTCATTTTGAGGGTAGGAGTTGAAACAATTTATGTCCAGGATGCGAGGGGTCTGTAGACATTTTCACAGCCCTCTTTTTGATGTGTGCAATGTACAGGTCCTCAACGGAAGGCAGGTTGGCAATAATTGTTTTTTCAGCAGTTCTAATTATCCTCTGAAGTCTGTGTCTTTCTTGTTGGGTTGCAAAACCAAACCAGACAGTTACAGAGGTGCAGATGACAGACTCAATAATTCTACTGTAGAACTGGGGTAGAGGAAGGGAAAATATTTGCAAAAGCTGAAATCGCATGTAAAATCATTTATTCTCCAGCTGCCCATACTGATTCCAGAGAATTTAAAAAAAAGCCATAAAGCTGGTGAACGTCTTTTGTTGTGGAGTTGGTCCAAGTGCTGTAGTAGAAAAGACAATTCCTGCCCACCTGGGAGATGCCTGCCAAGGCAAGCACAGTGCAAACTGATCAAATCTAAAATATGTGGGTGCCTATATGTTCGTTTTCCAAATACTAAGGGCAAAATGAAAAGTTTTGACAGATACTCAAAAAAGTAAAAATAAATTATGGCTCATTTAAGCCATCATTATCTTAATAATTCTTCCAGAAACTGTGCATTCTGGGCTAATTCTATTATCCTCTGATTGGAGAGAGAGAGAGAGAGAGAGTGCCTGAAAAATCATATGTATTATATGAGAATGGAATGGAATGGAAGGGAAGGGAAGGGAAGGGAAGGGAAGAGAAGAGAAGAGAAGAGAAGAGAAGAGAAGAGAAGAGAAGAGAAGAGAAGAGAAGAGAAGAGAAGAGAAGAGAAGAGAAGAGAAGAGAAGAGAGAATTAATAGAATAGAATTACAGAAGAGAAGAGAAGAGAAGAGAGAATGAATAGAATAGAATTACAGAAGAGAAGGGAAGAGAAAAGAAGGGAAGGGAAGGGAAGAGATGAGAAGAGAAGAGAAGAGAGAATGAATAGAATAGAATTACAGAAGAGAAGGGAAGAGAAAAGAAGGGAAGAGATGAGAAGAGAAGAGAAGAGAAGAGAAGAGAACAGAGAATGAATAGAATAGAATTACAGAAGAGAAGAGAAGAGAGAATGAATAGAATAGAATTAAAGAAGAGAAGAGAAGGGAAGGGAAGGGAAGAGAAGAGAAGAGAAGTAGGTTAGGTTAGGTTAGGTTAGGTTAGGTTAGGTTAGGTTAGGTTAGGTTAGGTTAGGTTAGGTTAGGTTAGGTTAGGTTAGAGTAGAGTAGAGTAGAGTAGAGTAGAGTAGAGTAGAGTAGAGTAGAGTAGAGTAGAGTAGAGTAGAGTAAAAGAGAGCACAACCTGTGCCATGTATGGCATAGGTTCGCGATCGAGGCACTAGGACAGGGATGTCCAAACTTGGGAACTTTAAGACTTGTGGACTTCAACTCCCAGAATTCCCCAGCCAGCATAGCTAGCTGGGGAATTTTGGGAGTTGAAGTCCACAAGTCTTAAAGTTCCCAAGTATGGACATCCCTGCACTAGGAGATATCAAAGTACCCAAGACACTCCAGAGATATGAATTGCAAACTCTTTCTTCTCTCTTGCTATATCTACATGTGCAGTTCTGTATCCAAGCCCTTTGATCTTTTGAACCTATTTCATGTTTAGTGTTTCCCCTCTGAGTAACTACAGTTTCCATTAAGAGGTGGTAAATATTGCTCTCATTATATCATCCCAATTAATTCCACCTCTTTGTGCCCTCTAGCCACTGAAAGCTCTTCCAGATAATTATGAGACTAATTAATTTATGTCCTAAGAAATTAAAACAATTTTGCAAGAATATGTGAAAAAATAATAATAATCAGAAGAGTAGAACAAGCTAGCATTTGGATGAAAACAGAGGGGGAGAGAGATGGAAATGTATGTGTGCATTTGTGAATATGTAGCTGATAAGCTTAGTAGATATATTAAAACTCTCTTGGTATTAATTAAGAAATGGGGAAAAGATTCTTCAATTTTATTTTTTGATTATAAATAATTCCAATTTACTTAGAGAAGTATTCTAAGAGGTCTAAATACTTCCTAGTCATATCTCCTTTGTTGACTTCAATTCTTCATTTAGTGACTCATCCAATTATCACTAATAGGTATAGCATGAGCCTGCCCATTGCTTATTCTAAAGTAAGCCCTTTTTCATTGAGTGTAATACTTTGAATGGTATAATCCCATGAGGGTGAACCTATGGCACGCGTGCCACAGGTGACATGCAGAGCCCTCTCTGCAGGCCAGCCCAGCTCCACCGCGCATGCGCATGTCCCTCCTGCCGCCCAGCTGGTCTTTAGGTCTCTGCCCTGCATGCAAATTGGACATAGGCATGGGGGGGCACTCACATTGCATTTTGGGGGCCTCGCAAAGCCCCCCTGCACTCCATTTTGGTGCAGGAGGCCTTCCAGGCCCAAAACGGAGGACATGCGCGACCCCACTGTGCCCCATTTTGAGTCTGGAAAGCCTCCTGCTCCAACCTGGAAGCCAAAAATGGACAAGGGGGAAAAGAGCGCATGCACCGGAGGCAAAGGAGCATAGGGGGTTGCACATGCTTGCATAGGGAGTTGCACAGGCAGGGGGCGGGGGTGGCACAAATGTGGAGGTCAAAGACACATTGCATTATGGGTGTGAGCACGCCTTCAGCATGTGACGACAAAAAGGTTGACCATCACTAATATAATCTATATTGGAGTCCAGAGTTGGGACCAAAACCATTAACCAACACAGTATAGTACAAATAGCTGATTTATTGATCTGATCTATTCTCTAACACAACAGATGCGTGGGTTTGGTTAGTAAGCAATGGAAGTAGAGAGAAAGAAATGCAGCGATGTTATTAAACGTTGGGCATCCTACATCTCCCATGAGGTTACGGTGTGGTGAAGCCTTTCTCTCTTTTATTTCCACCTCTAGCTACCAAGTCCTGGAGTCAATTTATTCATTCTAGTGATTAAAAAGGACTGGAACGCAAGGCCAAGGTCAGGCTGTTTTTATTTTATTTTTTTATTTTATGTATCCTGTGATCTTTCTTTTCCCTCTCTGCTTAGGTCAACGTTTTCTAGTTGAGGGCATGGCTTTAAAGAGTGCTGCTGATTCAAATTTGGAAAAGAAATAAGTCTTTCCCAGTTCACCCCTCATTTGGGATATCCTTCCAAATGATGGATCTTTTCGAATTGCACTCGGCAGACCAGTGGTGGGTTCCTCCCAGTTTGGACCAGTTTGGCTAAACCAGTAGTGGTTTGGGGGCCTGGGTTACTGGAACTGGCAGTGGCCCAGATCTGCCATGCCCTAAACCGGTTCTGTTGGCGCCGCCTATGGTGCCACCATCTTGTTTTTCACTTCTGCGCATGCACAGAACAATTTTATTGCAATGCGCATGCGCGCATGGCATGGACACAAATGAACTGGCAATAGTGGCTTCCAGAACCCACCCCTGTGGCAGACCATTGCCTGCTGATGTCATGAAGTTTTAAAACTTTCCAGTAATTGCTTTGCTGCTCTCATATTTCGATCAGTTCCTATGGAAATTGCCTTGATTCTAACACAAATGTCTCTTCTCTCCAATAGGAACTTTTGGGGAGAAATCGCATCTTTTTACATCCCATCTTTTCTGTCCGAAACATGATACTGTAAACTGGCAATCAGAGATATGAGGTATTGCCGGAATCTCAGAATTTTTTCAGTTTGTGATGATAATAATTACATTCATCTCTAAATTGTAAATCTTGTTAGGTGAAGAGGGGGAAAAATCAGGTGTGTTTACATGTTATAGCCAGAGAACTCTAGCTTGTAAGCTAATCTCAGAGAAATTTCAGCCATTTCGTGTTATTTTTATTTAATAATTTATATTTATTTTTGTTGTTCCCAACTAAGATTGAGGGCAAAAGAAGAAAGGGACATCAGAGAATGAGATGGCTGGATGGAGTCACCGAAGCAGTCAGTGTGAGCTTCAATGGACTCCAGAGGATGGTAGAGGACAGGAAGGCCTGGAGGAATGTTGTCCATGGGATCGCAATGGGTCAGACATGACTTTGCAACTAACAACAACAACATTTTATTTTTGAGGCCGGAGGAAGCAACAGGGGGACGGGTCTCATGCACACCATTGTATCAACAGGGTCTTATTAATTTCTTTTTTATGGATTAGATAAGTGAGCGCAGAGTGTATGCGGATTTTCTGACTGATAGAGATTTCCTTCCTTCCTTCCTTCCTTCCTTCCTTCCTTCCTTCCTTCCTTCCTTCCTTCCTTCCTTCCTCCTTCCCTCCCTCCCTCCCTCCCTCCCTCCCTTTCTGAATGGAGAATTTCTCTGAAATTTTTCCTTTGGAGGCATCTGAATAGGATTACTCTTTCAGTCCCCTTGAAAAGTAAGTAGGTGTTCCCACAGCTTTCCACTTCATAGCTGGACAAGCAAATGAAAATGTTATTTGCATCATAATATAAAACTACGAATGAATAAATAACCAGCACGTCTTTCAAGCCATGTTATTTAGAGATATACCTATGTGCAGGATTGTCTCTTTATGCAAATACACCCGCACCTTCATTTCTCCCTTTGGAGTGATCCTTTCAGAGCCAGCATTCTAGATTCTGAAAGGGGAAATATAATAATTCGTCTCTTAGTCATTACCGATGACATACCTGCAAATTGCTACGCCTTGCTTTTATAGGTAGTTCTCAATTTACAACAGTTGTTTAGTGGCCATGAAACATTATGACAGACCCACACCCCAGGGCTACTTATGGCCTGGATTTGAAGTACTGGTGGCCAGGACTCCCATTGAAGTCATGTCAATAGATAGTCAACAAACAAGTCCCAGCCACGAAAACTGACACCAGACCCAGAACAACACATGACACCCCCCTCACCAGACTCAAACCCAAATCCATCCCACAGACAAAATGCAACCACCATCCAGAAGCCAAACCACAGCAGCATCACCAACTGCTGCACACACACACACCCGACCCACACACAAAGCAAACTGACATACGCTGTTAGGATATTCAGCCGTATATTGGGTTGACAATATATATGAGCCTATGTTCTTAAGGAGTTATGTAGCTTTAAGAACTGTCTTCAATTCTGTTTGAATCTGATTGGCTGTGAGTATCAGCTATGCTATATCATCAAGGTCAGGAATGCAGCTCATTCCCTGTTCGATTCCTTGTGATTCCTGGTTTACCTGAAGCTGGACTGTGAAGGAGGAGGATTGTTTTGCATCACTGTAAGATAAACTCTCTTTGGTGTAGGGCTGTTATCATTGTTTGAGAAGTTAGTCGGAAGAAACATTTTAGTTGTTACCAAGTAAAGACTATTTTCTTACTATCACTGTTTTAGAGTTTGTTTGTGGTTTACAGCAATGTATCTTTTTACTGTCTGGTGAATTACACTATTCCGCATGTATTAGCTAACATTGGTTATGGGACCAGAGTTGTAACACTGGTCTGAACCCAGAGTTGCTAATATACGCCATGAACGCCTGGCCAGACCTCAAACTCAGAGCCAAACCAAAGCCCGGGATATTACATCACAGCCATCGGCTCAAGACATTACGTCACAGAGCTCAGAAGGTTACAACACTAAAGCCCAGGATGTTACAACACAGCCAACTACCCAGGATGTTGCAGCCCAGGACTCAGGATGCCATTACACTAGAACTCAGGATGTTATCACACAGCCCATTACCGAAGACTAATGGACACGCAGCCAGTACTTCAGCCACACAGGATGTTACGAAACAGCCGACTAATCTGCAAACATCAACTCCATCAACCAATCAAGATGTAACAACCCAACCAACCAACCCACTTGCAGCAACAAAGCCAGCACTCCACCCTTCCTCATCAATATTTATAGAGAGATGGGAGCTCTGATCACACTTTGCTTGCACAAGAATGAAGCTGAAGGCACCAACCTGAAGATGGCGAGTGGGACCTCATCGAAATGTCGCAAAAATACTCTCAAGCTTACATGGGGAAAAACCCAAATACGCCAAGACCTGCATATATATATATATATATATATATATAGGGAGCTCAGCTATTGGAACATATTTATTGTTTTTTGAAGTGTCCTGCAGTCACCTGAAAATGATTTGCAATGATTCCTTCAAAATATGGACCTTAAAACGGTGTTGGTTAGAATGTAGTATTGCAGGCTAATTCTGCTGACTGCCAGCCATTCGATTCTCACCAACTCAAGGTTGACTCAGCCTTCTATCCTTCTGAGGGCAGTAAAATGAAGATCCAGATTGCTGGGAGCAATGTGGTTGACTCTCAAAACCATTTACAGAGAGCTGTAAAGCACTATGTAGTATAAACCTAAGTGCTAATTATGAATGAAGGCAAATATACATATCCCAAGATAATGTTGCAGGGGCCAGTCTGGGTGGGTCACTGGGACTAGAAGTTTTGTTTTCTGAGCTTTTGGACTTGTGTTGGAGCACACCTTCAGGCCCATTGTCTCTCTAGCACAAGGGTGTCAAACTCAATTTCATGGAGGGCCACATCAGGGCTGTGGTTGACCTGGGGGGGACAGGCATGGCCAACTGGGTGGGTATGGCCATCTTGTCGCCACTCCCCAAACTGCTGGCATTTTTCCTTTTCACACTGGGTAGACTGAGCTGAAGCCACGCTGGCCCGTTGTTGCCTCTTTGCCTTGGGTACACTGGCCGGAAGCAATGCAAGCCTGCCCCTTACATTTCCCAGGATGGTTCCACAGGCCAGATCAAATAATATTGTGGGCCAGATGCAGCCTGTGGGCCTTATGTTTTACACCCCTCCTCTAGCAGAGTATGCGCTGTTCTGTGTATGGCATTTAGTGTGTCTATTGTAAGTGGCTTTTTAGTTGTTTATTGGGATGTGTTGATAGAGAACACAGAGAACCCAACACACTCTTCTAGGTGAAGTTCCCTAAAGATGGGATCCGGCATTAATCCGTAAGCTTAGATGTTCTACATTTAGGCAAGAAAAACCAAATGCACAGGTACAGTATAGGTGGTACCTTGCTCAATAGTAGTAACTGTGAGAGGGATCTTGGAGTCCTAGTGGACAACCATTTAAATATGAGCCAGCAGTGTGCAGCAGCTGCCAAAAAAGCCAACACAGGTCTAGGCTGCATAAACAGACGGATAGACTCAAGATCACGTGAAGGGTTAATACCACTTTATAAGGCCTTGGTAAGGCCACACTTGGAATACGACATTCAGTTTTGGACACCACGATGTAGAAAAGATGTGGAGACTCTAGAAAGAGTGCAGAGAAGAGCAACAAAGATGATTAATGGACTGGACACTAAAACATATGAAGAACGGTTGCAGGAACTGGGTATGTCTAGTTTAATGAAAAGAAGGACTAGGGGAGACATTATAGCAGTCTTCCAATATCTCAGAGGCTGCCACCAAGAAGAGGGAGTCAAACTATTCTCCAAAGCACCTGAGGGTAGAATAAGAAGCAATGGGTGGAAACTAATCAGGGAGAGAAGCAACTTAGAACTGAGGAGAAATTTCCTGACAGTTAGAACAATTAACCAGTGGAACAGCTTGCCTCCAGAAGTTGTGAATGCCCCAACCCTGGAAGTCTTTAAGAAGATGTTGGATAGCCGTTTGTCTGAAATTGTATAGGGTTTCCTGCCTGGGCAGGGGGTTGGACTAGAAGACCTCCAAGGTCCCTTCCAACTCTGCTATTGTATTGTATTGTAAGACAAAACTTCTGGTCCCAGTGATTGACCCATATTGTGCCATTGCTATTAACTTAACTAATGTGAGCAAGTTTTCTTTTGCCAGTTAGCCTTAGAAGTGGTTTGCAATGAAAGCTACAAGAGACAAGCCAAAGAAGGAAGGAAGAAAAATGAATCTATTGCTTGCATTTAAATATAGAGTTATCTAAGAATAGGTGACTTATTGACTTTTACATTTATTATTACAGACCCTAAGGAGTTAGGAATCTAGAATGCAGACAGTTATTCATACTTATTTTTTGCGTAGGTGTCTATGTGTTGAATAACTTAAGACACTGTGGGTGAAGTTTCGTGTTTCTTCCCCCTCACTTCTCTGAAGGCCATTAATGATTTAGATAAAATTATGCCCAATTTTTTCCCCAAATAATTTTATTAAGTATTGCAGTTGCACAGATTACAACTAATACAACTGCCAAAAATAAACGACTAGAAATAAAAAAAAAACATATAAAGGGCAGAAAAGAAATAAAAAGTACATAAGAAAGAGGAGAAGAGAAAAAAAAAGTAAGACTATAGCAATAAATAAATATAAAGGTTGTATATATCTATATCTAAAGTGTAAAGCATTCCCATCCTTGCCAACTCTTGCTGGTTGCTTCTGTCCCTTTGTCTCAATAAGTATAAACCCTTTAATAGTTTATTAAAAATAGTTTATTACTTTAAAAAATAATAATACAACCAACAGTGTCTTCATCCATATCACATTTTTTCAGATCCTTAAAACTATGTCATGTAGGCCTGGTCAGTAAAAGTCCGTTAAAGGATATCAAAAATAACATCTATGTTAACCTCAATAAAATAAACCAACTTCATATTCCTTTACTTTACTTTCAACAATCTTAAACTTTAATCCTTTCACTTGATTACTTTTTGTTTTCCTTTGTCCCTTCTCAAAACTATTTCAAAATGTTAGCAGGTCTCTTTCAGAGCAATAAAAAATGCTTCAAATTGTTACCATACAAAAGTATTCGTTTCAGAGGGGCTTCAAAACACATCTACTTGTTCTTACACAAAGACTAATAATTTCCAATAGCCTTCCGTTGCTAAACATAAATAGCATAAAAATGTAAGTTTCTTAATGATTCCTTGCTAGAAGAGATCTGAATATCCTACAGTCAGCCACATTCTTCCAGAAAGAAGGAAGTTGTCAAGAGAAGAACAAACAATTCTTTGCTCTAATCCTGTATCCTGTATGGCAAGTGTAAAAGGATACTATCCACAAAAAGACTCTGGCCTCCAGCTCAGGAGAGGTGGAGACTGTGGGTCACATGGACCTTAGATGTTCCTTTTACATGGAGATTAGGGGAAAAAAACATATTCTGCCAATAACTGCTAGGTATCCTGGCTGACACTACCTATCTCCAGTGGCTGCTTAAGGATGAACAGTCCATAACTACAGTGCAGGTGGCCAGATTCTGCGCAGCAGCACTGGGGAATTTACATTGTCTTCTCCACAGTGGTGGGTTCCACATGGACATGAGCAGCACACACACACACACACACACACACACACACTTACACACACAGTGTGTGCATGCATCATACTGTCCAGCGACGCCTCCGTAACAGTCCAGCTGCTCAGTGGAGTGTCACGCAGGCACTGTAGTGCCATGCGTGGAAGCGCCAAAGACTTTAAAGACCAGTGAGTAGCATGGATGGGAGGGTAGGCCCTCCAGAGCACCATACCGGAACAGTACCCAGTGCTCCGGGCAGGCTCCGGTATGCCCGTACTGGGGTGTACCGCTTACAACCCACCACCGCTTCTCCACCATAGTTATGTTATATAACAAATGTGGCAAACCCTTTACACTGCTTAGTCACTTCACTTTTAGTGTTGAACCTACAATGGGCCACACAGTTTAGGGATTGCAACTATTATATAGTCAAACCATGTATAATTGACACTGGATTTTATTATAGATTTTAGTTGCTATTTATTATTTTATACTAGAAGTTTTAAGTATATATATATATACTTTGCTCCTGGAAGCACCAGCCTGAAGATGATGAATGAGACTTCATCGAAACGTCGTGAAGATACTTCCAATTCTACGCGGGAGAAAACCCGAACAACCAAAGACCTGCATATATATATATATATATATATATATATATATATATATATATATATATATATATATGTGTGTGTGTGTGTGTGTGTGTGTGTGTGTGTGTGTGTGTGTTGGTTTTATGAGCTGATAAAACTAACACACATATATATAAAAAATTACACAACGTAATTCATGGTTCTCTGTCTAGATGGTCTCTGGTGATGAGCCAAAAGGCAGAGAGGGAAGCAGTATGTCTCCTCCCTTAATGGGGCCCTAACAGGAAGTTGTGAAAACAATTATAGATAGATAGATAGATAGATAGATAGATAGATAGATAGATAGATAGATAGATAGATAGATAGATAGATAGAGATATAGATATAGATATAGATATAGATATAGATATAGATATAGATATAGATATAGATATAGATATCCATAATTGTTCCACAACACCCTGTTAGGGCCCCAATTAAGGGAGGAGACATACTGTTTCCTTTTCTGCCTTTCGGCTCATCACCAGAGACCATCTAGACAGAAAGCCATGAGTTCCGTTGTGTGAATTTTTTTAATATGTGTGTTAGTTTTATGAGCTGATCAATAAATAAATCAGAGATCTATACTAGTCTCTCTGATTTATTTATTGATCAGCTCATAAAACTAACATATAGATATAGATATAGATATTGAGTGCTTTTATTTGTTCTGGTCACTGGTCTAAGACTGTAATAATAAATTGTTGTTGTTGTTGCTCTAATGGGATTTGAATTGAAGGGTTGTTCCTAATTCCTGTAGGCCAGGGATGTCCAAACTTGGGAACTTTAAGACTTGTGGACTTTAACTCCCAGAATTCCCCAGCTGGCATAGCTGGCTGGGGAATTCTGGGAGTTGAAGTCCACAAGTCTTAAAGTTCCCAAGTTTGGACATCCCTGCTGTAGGCTATAAATCCTTGCCAACCATTGCTGGTTGCTTCTATCCACTGTCTATCTTTCATTGAGCATCTGTGTCCTCTTAGGTGACTTAAGCTCACTTTCTCTAGTAGACCACTTAGATATGGATGGTCTCCTCCTGGAATGGAAACAAAGGGAAGCTGATGAAAAACAGCAGGGACAAATTCTACCTGACTGCCTTCAGCCCAGTGAGTTATCTCAGATAGTAACCCACCAAGCAATATTTGTTCTCAACCCAGGCAAGGAAGAAGCTCAGCCAAGAAAGCTTCCCTCAATTACCTCTTAGATGTCACCTGTACAAACTTCGAATTTTGCCCAAGTATCCACTGGACAAATTGTTTGCTACTGTTATTATTTCCAATGCCTCTTCAATTATTATTTCTTTTTCAGTGGGATTAATGATAAGCGGATAAATTTTAGCCTGCTAACTTCCAAGGACCCACAAAATACATACCATATTTTTCAGAGTATAAGATGCTCCGACGTATAAGACACGCCTAGGGGAGGAAAACAAGGGAAAAATATCTGCCTCTGCCTCCCAGCAATTTGCCTCCTTGCAACAAACAGTACAGACAATATACACTGTTTGCAGTGTTATATTTCAGGCTATACTTGGACAGATGCTGTTAAAATCGATGTGCTTTCTGGAAGTATAGTTATTCTCTGCTATTTAAAAGAATAGCACTTTTTAAAGCAATAGCACAGGGCCTCTTCAGATCAAGCATTTATTTTAAAAAGCTTCTTCATTTTGTTGTCTAGAATAATAATAAAGCAGTCTTTAAAAATAAGTCTAATAATGTGAACATTTTATAGGCATTTATAGTTGTTGACATACCTCCTTGCAGTAAACAGCCTGATTAGCACAAGAAAAAAAATCTGCCTCCCAGCAATTTGCCACATGGAGCAAACAGCAAGTTTCACTTTCGGTTTCTCCCGATCATCAGCTGTTTCAGGCTGCAGGGGTTGCTATAGCTTATTGAAGCCTCCGCAAGCCTCCGTTTGCTTCAAAGAGGTAAATTGCTGGGAGGCAGAGGCCAGTATATAAGATGCAGCCAAATTTTCACCCTCTTTTAGGGGGGGAAAAGATGCGTCTTATACTCTGAAAAATATGGTATGTTCTCAACAGATGTACAGCTACCAAAAGTGAGACTTAGAAATAAACTGAGTGGGAGAAATGGTAAATCTCTAAAATGGCAAAGTGTTAGGCTATACCAGTGTTGGCGAACCTTTTCGACACCGAATATCGAAATGGGAGTGTGCATGCCAGAAACTGGAAAAGCAGTTCCCTGGTGTGCATGCATGTGCCAGAAAGTTGAGCTTCTGGTTTCCATCATGCACATGCACACCAGTCACCGGATCTTTCGGTTTCTGGTGCACTTGCATGTGCGAAGACCATCTGTCTGGCGAGTATGCACATGCCAGAAACCGGAAGCTCAGCTTCCCAGCATGTGCATGTGTGCCAGGGAGCTGCTTTTTCAATTTCCGGTGCTCCCATGAATGCAAAGACCAGCTGGCCAGCGTGTATGCATGCGTGCCAGAAACCGTAAGATGAGGTGACCAGGGTGCATGTGCACAATGGAACCCGGAAGAGCGACGGGCGATGCCTGGTGTGCCAGGAAAGATAGTTCTGCATGCCACTTCTGCCATAGGTTCGCCATCACAGGGCTATACCATAATTGATAACTATAACTGTACTATAAACATACGTATGTATCAGTGGTGGGTTCTGGATCCTGGTACAACTGGTATGGTGCAATGGGGCCCAGCGTCCCCCACATGAACCTGCGCAGCGCATGCATGGATCCTACCCTCCAGTGATGACTCCGCAATGCTCCAGCAGGCAGAACCCAGAAGAGCAATGAGGGATAGCTGGCATCCCAGGAAAGATAGCTCTGCATGCCACTTCTGGCACGCGTGCCATAGATTCGCTATTAGGGGGCTATACCATAATTGATAACTATAACTGTACTATAAACTTATGTATGTATCAGTGGTGGGTTCCAGATCCCGGTGCAACCGGTACAGTACAACGGGGGCCCGGCATCCATCACATGAACCTGCGCAGCACGTGCATGCATCCTACCCTCCAGCGACACCTCCGCAATGCTCCAGCTGCTCAGCAGAGCATCGTGCAGGCAGCGTATGCACCATGCACATGTGTGGAAGTGCCCAAGAGTTTAAATACAGGTAAGGTTGATGGGCAGGGGAGTGGGCCTCCAGAACACTGTACTGGAACAGTACCCAGTGTTCCGGGCAGACACCGGTACACCCGTGCTGAGGAATACCATCTGCAACCCACCATTGTTATATATTGTCTTTGTGTGTGTGTGTCTATTTCTTTCCCAGGGAAAGTCAGATTTTTCTTTCTATCAGATTGAGAGAATGATGAGATGTACGATACAAATGTTTGAAAACCATTGTCACCAAATAGGTGCCTCCCTACTCAATGGACCACTAATACAATGTTGTTCCTCTTGTTATTATTCCATTTTGAAAAGCCTATTCTATCTTTCTTCAAGAAGCTGGAATGTTTTGTGCCTCACCTGAATTTTCTGCATTTCACACTGCCAAAATCCAAGGTTACACAATCAAATATCAAAGAGAGCTCTCCTGCCAATTTCTGATTGGAAATAAAATAAGAGTGATTTAACACTTGAGTAAGCTTAAGGCCTCCTTCAAATCGAATGAGATTTCACGTAGAAGTGTCTTGGCAACAATATGGAAGGGATTTTTCCCCCCATTTGGTGCCTTCTTCTATGTCTTTTAAAAATTTCCAAATACCCTTGTCCTGAAATCTAGAGTAAGGACTAAGAGGGCTTCAATAGACTTACATACATAAAAAGGGGAAATAATAATAATAATAATAATAATAATAATAATAATAATAATAATAATAATAATAATAATAATAATAAAGAAATATATAATTGGCTTCTTCAACTCACACTGTAATGGTGATGTTGCTTTCCTCTAGGTAGCTCTGGTAGTTGAAATAACATTAAGAAACAGTCTAGTTCCTTTCACAGAAACAAGCTTCATATGGAGGTGTAGAAGCATAGTATCTTAAGGACACTGGGCCTGTCAACAAGAAACAGTCTGGTGGTTCAAGTCCCAGTAGCCCTGCAGGGTGAACTCCTGTCACTCTCCTTTAGCTCCTGAGCTGCCCACCCAGAAGTTAAAACATTACTATGAATAGATAAATGGGTACCACTTTGGTGAGGAAATCTAGCTGCATGAGGAGGATGTAAGCAGGTGGTAGATCTGCTGGGATGCAAGGAGAGATTAGTAGAAAAGTCCCTGGAAGATGTCATCAACCCTAATGCCACTAGCCAGCTGGTGCAAGCTAGTATGGCCCTCATAGCATACAGTGGAAAAGCGCAAAACTGAACAACGAATGTGCAAAATTGAACAAAATAGCAATTAGGCTGTAACAGTGCAGATCTCCCTGACAAATGCATGCCATATAAAGTACATTAATCTTAATCTTAATAATCTTCTTCTTCTTCTCCTTCTTCTTCCTCTTACTCTTCTTCTTCTTCCTTCTCCCCTCCTCCTCCTCCTCTTCCTCCTCCTTCTTGTGATCCTCATCCATCTTCTTTCCTCCTTCTCTTCTTCTTTCTCCTCCTTCTTCTTCACTTTCTTCTTTTCTTCTTTCCTTCATCTTTCATCACTTTAGGCGTTGAGGGTTCTCCAAAGATACTGGCAGCCTTAACCATTGTTATTTGACCCTGTTGTGGTGTGCCTTTGATCTTGTCATTCCATCCTCTTCTGGGTCCAACTCCTTAGTTGGTAGCTACATTTTTAGACTTTTCCCCTCTTTTTCTATGTACTTTGTAGGGTATGGAATTCCAAAGCGAAAACAATACTACAAGATGTACATCAATGTCCCCTTTTTATTCTGTTAAATGTAGTTGAGCCATTAATTTGCTATTATTTTTGTCTTCTAACCTACCTCCAGCCTTTTAGTCTGAATATATAAATTGTTTTAATTGGCTTTTTAAGGGGTTTAGTTTTTAGGATTTTAGGTTTTTTAACGCAGGGATAAATTGTTTAATCTGATTTTTATATATTTATGATGTATTTATGTTTGTACGTTTTTTAATTCCCCTGTGCACCACCCCCAGTCCCTTCGGGGAAAGGGAGCAGTCTATAAATTAAGTTATATTATTATTATTATTATTATTATTATTATTATTATTATTATTATTATTATTATTATTATTATTGTTATTGTTGTTGTTGTTGTTGTTGTTGTTGTTGTTGTTGTTGTTATTATTCTATGTCAACAGATTTTATTAAGAGTGTGAGTGAATCTTGACTAAATTTACTTTGGTGGGTTAGAAACTGTGTAGGTCTTCTGTAAAAGTCTAAAACATCGGCTCTTGTTTTGCTTTAAACATTGGCCACAAAAGCGAAATTTAATTTTAATTGAGGAGAACTATTTAAGTGTGATGCTACAAAGGACAATATCTAACTATTGGCCACAAAAGCGAAATTTAATTTTAATTGAGGAGAACTATTTAAGTGTGATGCTACAAAGGACAATATCTAACTTATGACCAAGAAAGACATTAAGAGTGACAAACATAGTTTGAATTTGTGAGCATCCGTATATGATTCTATTTCCCTTGCCTAAATTCCAATGCCGTTACTAAAGGGCAATATCCACCAAGAAATTATTCCGTGAGTCACTTTTCCTTTTAAATGGATTGATACGGGATGAGTATGGCTTTTTTTTTTTTTTGCTTGGCTCAGCAATTTGCTCCCTTCTGCGCATACAAAATGCATTCTTAAAACCCTCCTTTGCTTTCGTAGGTGAATTGGGTTGCCTTCCTGAAATTTCACAGTAATGACTAATGGCCAACAACTTGACTCAATTTGAAAGGGAATTAGACCGAGGGTTTATCTGAGGGGCTACCCAGAGGTATTTATCTGATCTCTTGGGAATTGAGACCTTAAAAGAGATAAAACAGTGGTTTGCTCCAGGATCATTTCCTCTGCATTCTTAACTGGACAACAGGTAGGTGGAGAACTTTGGCCTCCTCTAGAAGGCGATGAGTTGCTGTTACTTCTGTCTCAGTTCTTTGCTGCAGATATAGTTCTTATAGTTGACATTCTGTCTGTCTTATTACGGGTACTTAGGCAGTTTGTTCTGTAAACCAGCTGTCACCAACTGGTGGTTCGTGGACCACTGGTGGTCCACAGAAAAATTACTTGCATTTTTAAAAAATATTGCACTAAATTAGGGGTTCTCAAACTACGACCCCTGGGCTGGATACGTGCAATGAATGCTTGCATTGCTGCAGAGAGTCTCCCCCTTCGGGGTCTTTTTGTGCAGGTTGGAGGGGGGAGAAATTGGGGTCTGCTTCAGCCTCCTGGTGGTGAAGCTTTGGGCGAAGGCTGGAGGGAAGGGCTACTGGTGGCAAAGAGCCAGAGGGCCTCGTTCCAGTGGGACTGCATCATGGCCTGGAACTGGATGACCATCTCAGCCCACTGAGCCTCCAGGTGCCAGTACCTAGCCTTGCACTGCCACAAGTCTTCCCTCTGCTTGGAAAACCCATGCTTGTAGTCCTCAGTAAGGTGGGCTGCTTAGCTCCAACAAATGGTTCCTGTTGGGGCCCTAAGGAGCCCGGGCA